>NW_021025332.1:3382929-3406951 GCF_004153795.1 Camellia sinensis
TTAGTTTTATAGTCTGCACGCGAGGTCCGTTTGTTTTAAGGGTTTTCGTAATATAGAGGGTGAGCAGTCCACGGGAAGACGAGGACGAGGCCATTTTCTGGCAACAGAGTGTTACAGAATATCTCTCGCAACAGAGTGTTACAGACTCCTCTCTCAGCACAACGAAGAGTTTTTCAGACTCTCTCTCTCAGCACAACGAAGTTTTTTTTCAGAGGTTTTTCGCAGTTTTTCTCTGCCTCAGCCTCAGCTCAGCCTCCGTCTTATAGCCGAGGCAGCCACGCGCATCGCGCGCCTCTTGCCACCGACCCGACAAACTGGCACGCCTTTTCATGGCACATCTTTTGATAAAGTGGGCACGCCTTTTGATGGCACGCCTTTTGAAAAATTGGGCGCACCTTTTGAGGATGCGATTTTTTAAGGGTCCGACAAAGACTCTGTAAACTGTCCCGAACATTGATTCCCGGTTAGCTCCTTTGTGGGTCCGACAAGACTCTGTAAACTGTCCCGACATAGATTCCGGTTAGTTTCTACAAGGGTCCGACAAGACTCTGTAAACTGTCCGACATAGATTCCGGTTAGTTTTTACAAGGGTCCGACAAGACTCTGTAAACTGTCCCGACATTGATTCCGGTTAGTTTCTACAAGGGTCCAGCAAGACTCCGTAAACTGTCCCAACAACTGTCACAACATTGTCTGCTACAACGGTCCGACATGACCCCCATAAACTGTCTCCTACAACGGTCCGCCATGACCCCATAAACTGTCTTCTACATCGGTCTGACACCACCATACAGTGTCCTCTACCACGTTATGACACCACCTTTCAGTGTCTTCACCAACGGTCTGACACGACCATACAGTGTCTCCTATCCTCTTTTATTTTTTTGTATTTTCTTGTTTTGTTACTCTCTCCAAACTCAAGTTGGTTAGTTTCTCTCCTCCTTGAGTTTGCGGGGGGCTGTTAGAATTTCCCATCTTTACCTTCACCTACTCCACTACACACTCCACTTCACCTACCTCCACTTCACCACACACTCCACTTCACCTAACCCACTATCACCTCCACTACACCCACTACCACATTTTCTTCTATATATAGATTGTATAGGAATTGTAAACAACATCTTGTAAGACATCAATCAATAATATTACATCATTTTTTTTAACAGTATATATAAGTATAGCCCGTATATTGCTTGATTGCTTCCTTTTGGCATACTAGCAGGTACAAGTTGGAAGTTCAAATTTTTGGTTTGTTAATTATATAATTACTGGGTAGTTGCTACTCACTAGTTAGTATTAGTCATGCTTGTGGATTAGTTTAAGTTTTAATGTGATAGATTAAAGGACATTACCTAGTCTTCGTCCTTGTTAGTTTCTAGGTTCTTTGCTTGAATCTGAAATTTCATTATGCCAGATTGATTTTTAATAGTTTATTTTGTGGAATGGAAGGTGAATAGTGTGATGATATGACATTCTATTAAATTGATTTAATTTTTCTCTAATATTCATTTGAAGATACTACTACTAATGATTCATACCTTTGCACTCTTGACCCATATTACTCTTCATGAAGTTGAATATCAATTGCTTTATACTAATTTTGGTGTTGTGTACATTTTTGTTTCTATACCTTTTCCACCTATTTTCAAGAAAGTCACAAAAAAAGGAAAAAAGCGGAACAGAATTATGATATATGATTCAATGCGATTTGTGACACAGAATTGAGAACCATATGCCAGTGTTGCATCGTCTTCATTTTAGCTCTTGCTCTAAGAGAGAGCAAGGGTGTGACCGAGAGAGAAGAAGAGTCCACCGGTGTGGTCTGCAAAACAAAGAGAGACGCTTAGATGAAGAGGATGAGTTGTGTAGATGAAAAGGACTTTCAGATTTTGCATACCTCTTCAATCCCGTTGCTGCCTGCCTGCAAGTTTGATCTCCACAAAAGGAAGTGGGAAGACAAACCAGAGAAGAGAAGGGAGAGGGAATTGGGGTGTAATAAGTTTGTAAAATATTTGTTCAATTCACTCAAATCCAATGGCTGAAAACTAAGTCGCATATGGTATGCAACCTTCATGCCTTTCACACTGTAACACTACAAAATTATAAAAACATGAGTATTTTTTCGGTGTCGTTATGAATAAATTTTTTGAAAAAAGAAAAACTATTTTTAAAATTTAAATTTTTATGAGTTAGACCATCTCCAACATTTAAATTTGATGAAAAAAGGTTCCTTTTCCTGCTCCAATCGTTTCACCAGATAAGTATCAAATCGAGGATATGTTAAATCTTTTACCAAATTGAGGATGGCCAGGAGCTTTCATCAATTCATTGTTCATAGTCGTTGGAGTTGTAGGTCATTTTCACCACCGGATGATCGGCCGGATGTTTGGCCGGTTGTCCCCCGAGTAACTACCTCCTTGCAAAAATTTGTGAAAAAATTACACTAGCCGGTCGTCTGTCTGGTCGACTAGTATTTTGATAAAAGTTCAAAATCCTCCGTTGGAGTACGCAATATCAAATGGAATTTTTATTCAAATGTGGTGAAAAAAAAGATATAATGTTGGAGATGTTCTTACAACATCTCCAATCTGTTGGTAATTATTTCATCAAATTCAAGTTTGAAGAATAACGAGTTAAAATGAGTTCCAATCATTTCATCGAACTTTTAGAAATCAAATTAAGTGGCAAATTTTGCACCAAATCAATGATGAATCAAATACTTCACCAAATTTCAAACAATGGTATTTTTATTCAAATTTGATAAAATTCTAAAAAGAATATCAGGGATGATTTTCTTTTATACAAAATGGTTGAAACAAGTTTTTGGGTAAGTTTAAAATTTTTCAAAAATATTTTATCCAAAAAAAAGAGAGTACGAATTGGAGTGTTCTATACGAGATCAAGCTTTGAATCAAATTTTCACTCAAATTTGATGAAAAATATGAGTACAAATACCTTGGTAGCTATTGGAGAAGAAAGGTTGAAGAATGGTTTTGGTATGGAGATCATCCCATTCTAGAGATTCCGACCATTTTCCCTCTCCATAAATGTGCTGAAGAGCAGGTGGTGCAGGTGCTTGCTCACCCTCCTCATTCATGTACAAAGAAATAGGCAATGTACTTAAGGGCAAGCAACTAAGTCACTATTGATATTGACAAGTATTTTGATGCAAACATGTAGGAGAGGCCATTTTTAGAGCAGCTTCGCGACTAATAGTCATCAACTCTCTTGTCTTATGCTTCTTCTTTCAAACAAACCAATCTTAATGGTCTAAATTAGAGATTGATGTTTGTAAGCTCCTTCACATAATTAATTATAACAATTCCTTTCCGTTGCCTTTCTTCCATCAAGTTAGAAAAATAATGACATAACATTGAAAAACAAAGAAAGAATGTCACACCTCAAAGCCAACCAAGCTAGGCATGTGACAATGTCACACACCTATACGACTTACAGCACCCTGAGAGCATGCAGAAAAGAGATGGTGAGAAACTCAATTCAATTTCATTCCACAAAATAATCATGGCAATCAGGAGATGAAAGCACAATCAGTAATTCTTTAATTCACAATACCAAAAGTTTCAACAACAATCCACAAATTCAGTTTAGCTAGTTTAATGTTTAGAGCATGCCAAACCTAGAGTTCCATTGCCTCCATCAAAGCAAACAAGAGTTCTATAATTTAAATTAACATCGCAACAAAACAATTCAAAATAGCTTCTACTTGTAGCACTCTATCCCAATAATAACTTCCACCACACTATTCTTCTAGATCTGTAATCAAGAGGAAGACGATCAGTTTGATAGCTCAATAATTAACTGCTGTAACAACTAACAGAATCAATTATACAAAAAAAAGAAAATTTTCAATTAATAAAGTTAAACAACATAATTTTTTGTGATTCATGTGTAAAGAAAATGTTATGTACTTCAGTTAATAGTTACATACTTAACCATAAATATAATTTATCATTTATTTTTATATTCTTGTTTGAGTATCACTATTTTGAACGCCCTTTATATAATTTTTCCATTCAACTCCGAAAAAGATTGATTAAGGTTTTTTAATTGGTTTTAGAAATTTTGAAGTGTATTTAAAATGCTTTTTCAACCTCTAGTCTTTTTGTTAAAATGTCTCTTATTGTATTTCTCTTTTGAGTGATGATATGTGATTGCTTGTATTTCATTAATATTGGTAATCCTTTTATATAAACAAAAAGAAATTTAATTGTCACAAAAAATTATTTTTTCAAATTTAGTATCCAGCAAATTGAGTTTATTATTATTTTTGCATTTTACTTTATTTTCTCACATTTTATTATAAGATTATTGAAAATTATTCCTACAAGAATCTGCACAATTATAAGCGTGTTTTATTAGAGAATCCACAAAATCTAATCTTACATAACAATGTCCTATATGTGAGACCAGGATTCCCTTCAGTTCATAATATGAATTAGATGTGGTCACCACCATAATTTTATTTTGATAATTCAAATTATTTATTTTGTAAGATTCTTCGTATATATCATCTACATAAAAGAATTAGATCGATCTGATATTCATAATCTATTTAATTTATCACGTTTAGTAATTCAAGCCTAGCTATTTGAAACTTTCATGAAATTTAGTTTTGGTGTCACAAATCATAAATAAATAGTTAATGCAATGTGTTGCGGTGACTTCGCTGCGTGTAGGGCTAATTTAAAATTTTATAGGCATTTTTATTTAAATACAGTTTACCATATTTTTTAAAAAAAAGAGGCAAATATATTTAGCTATTTATGTCATTTTGATCCCTACATTTTCAATTAATTTCATTTTGACCTTTAATTTAAGATTTTGTGTCAATTTGATTCAATTGATAATCTCATTAGTGTTTTTAAAGAAAAATAATCACTGGATTGAATAAATTTATAATTTTGTTGTAAAAAATATGACACGTGCCATTTATGTGTATTTTTTATATAAAAAAAATGTTAAGAATTATAATTAATTGGATCAAATTAAAACAAAGTCATAAATTCAAGATTAAAATCAAATCTATTGAAATTATAAAACCAAAATAATAATAATAAAAAAACCTACAATATAATAACCATAGTAATTTTCACCCTTTGGAGAAGAAAGGTTGAAGAAAGGTTTTGGTATGGAGATCATCCCATTCCAGAGATTCCCACCATTTTTCCTCTCCATAAATGTGCTGAAGAGCAGGTGGTGCAAATGCTTGCTCACCCTCCTCATTCATGTACAAAGAAATAGGCAATGTACTTAAGGGCAAGCAACTAAGTCACTATTGATATTGACAAGTATTTTGATGCAAACATGTAGGAGAGGCCATTTTTAGAGCAGCTTCGCGACTAATAGTCATCAACTCTCTTGTCTTATGCTTCTTCTTTCAAACAAACCAATCTTAATGGTCTAAATTAGAGATTGATGTTTGTAAGCTCCTTCACATAATTAATTATAACAATTCCTTTCCGTTGCCTTTCTTCCATCAAGTTAGAAAAATAATGACATAACATTGAAAAACAAAGAAAGAATGTCACACCTCAAAGCCAACCAAGCTAGGCATGTGACAATGTCACACACCTATAAGACTTACAACACCCTGGGAGCATGCATAAAAGAGATGGTGAGAAATTCAATTCAATTTCATTCCACAAAATAATCATGGCAATCAGGAGATGAAAGCACAATCAGTAATTCTTTAATTCACAATACCAAAAGTTTCAACAACAATCCACAAATTCAATTTAGCTAGTTTAATGTTTAGAGCATGCCAAACCTAGAGTTCCATTGCCTCCATCAAAGCAAACAAGAGTTCTACAATTTAAATTAATGTCGCAACAAAACAATTCAAAATAGCTTCTACTTGTAGCACTCTATCCCAATAATAACTTCCACCACACTATTCTTCTAGATCTATAATCAAGAGGAAGACGATCAGTTTGATAGCTCAATAATTAACTGCTGTAACAACTAACAGAATCAATTATACAAAAAAAAGAAAATTTTCAATTAATAAAGTTAAACAACATAATTTTTTGTGATTCATGTGTAAAGAAAATGTTATGTACTTCAGTTAATAGTTACATACTTAACCATAAATATAATTTATCATTTATTTTTATATTCTTGTTTGAGTATCACTATTTTGAACGCCCTTTATATAATTTTTCCATTCAACTCCAAAAAAGATTGATTAAGGTTTTTTAATTGGTTTTAGAAATTTTGAAGTGTATTTAAAATGCTTTTTCAACCTCTAGTCTTTTTGTTAAAATGTCTCTTATTGTATTTCTCTTTTGAGTGATGATATGTGATTGCTTGTATTTCATTAATATTGGTAATCCTTTTATATAAACAAAAAGAAATTTAATTGTCACAAAAAATTATTTTTTCAAATTTAGTATCCAGCAAATTGAGTTTATTATTATTTTTGCATTTTACTTTATTTTCTCACATTTTATTATAAGATTATTGAAAATTATTCCTACAAGAATCTGCACAATTATAAGCGTGTTTTATTAGAGAATCCACAAAATCTAATCTTACATAACAATGTCCTATATGTGAGACCAGGATTCCCTTCAGTTCATAATATGAATTAGATGTGGTCACCACCATAATTTTATTTTGATAATTCAAATTATTTATTTTGTAAGATTCTTCGTATATACCATCTACATAAAAGAATTAGATCGATCTGATATTCATAATCTATTTAATTTATCACGTTTAGTAATTCAAGCCTAGCTATTTGAAACTTTCATAAAATTCACAAACCATAAATAAATAGTTAATGCAATGTGTTGCGGTGACTTCGCTGCGTGTAGGGCTAATTTAAAATTTTATAGGCATTTTTATTTAAATACAGTTTACCATATTTTAAAAAAAAAGAGGCAAATATATTTAGCTATTTATGTCATTTTGATCCCTACATTTTCAATTAATTTCATTTTGACCTTTAATTTAAGATTTTGTGTCAATTTGATTCAATTGATAATCTCATTAGTGTTTTTAAAGAAAAATAATCACTGGATTGAATAAATTTATAATTTTGTTGTAAAAAATATGACACGTGCCATTTATGTGTATTTTTTATATAAAAAAAATGTTAAGAATTATAATTAATTGGATCAAATTAAAACAAAGTCATAAATTCAAGATTAAAATCAAATCTATTGAAATTATAAAACCAAAATAACAATAAAAAAAAACCTACAATATAATAACCATAGTAATTTTCACCCTTAAAAAAATCTAACAGGACGTTGCAAAGTTGGTTTTTTGACTTTTTTTTTTTTTTTTTTTTATTTTTATTTTTATGAGGATTAAAATGTTGGAAGATCCTTTTAACCCGCCTCTTTTGATAATCCTGGGAAAGAAAGGTTGAAGAGTGGTTTTGGTGAGGGGATTATCCCATTCCAAAGATTCCCACCATTCTTCTTCTCCATTAATGATTTCGAAGAGCAGGTGGTGCAGAAGCTTGCTTACCATCCTCATTCATGTGCAAAGAAATAGGCAATCTCCTTAACATGGGACACCCCCATATCTCAATCTCTTGCAGAGATTCACAGACCATTATGCCCTTGTATATGCTCTTCAGTTTTGGTAGAAATTCTAGATATAATTTCTTTAAATTTGGGAGTGTGATTGTGTTGCCATCATCTTCACGATGCCCCCCTCGATCACTCGTCTCTACTTCTACTATTATCTCCTCCACATTCTCGCTGAATGCCACTTCAAGATACTCAAGGTTTGGGAAATTCTGCAACAACAGGGTAGGGAAAATATTCTCCATTCTCGAACATCTCCAGAACCACAATATCTTAAGGTTAAATGAAATGTTGTGTGGTGGAACAACTCTGTCAAAGAGTACCCTAAAATTGGGTAAATTATCAAACCATAATTCCTCAATCGTTGTTAGCGGGATGTGGTAGTCTTCTGAAAAGCATGATGATGATGATGATGATGATGATGATGATGAAAAGACGGATTCAAGCCC
Organism: Camellia sinensis; assembly: GCF_004153795.1. Taxonomy (NCBI): domain Eukaryota; kingdom Viridiplantae; phylum Streptophyta; class Magnoliopsida; order Ericales; family Theaceae; genus Camellia; species Camellia sinensis. The sequence continues at coordinate 3,390,941 of NW_021025332.1, forward strand.
ATCACACTCTTGGATTTCAAATTTTCTTAAACCTCTTGCATTCCTTAACGACTGAATATCTGATAAGCTAATGTGATTGTCCCATCTTCTAATTCTCAATTCCTCTATGTCGCTGTGGAGCACTACGACATCTACTCCATCACTTGACAAATATTTAGACTTGTACACACAAGTGAGTCTCTCTTTATCAACAATTCCCACCTCAAGGCTGTACCTTTCCAAACTTTTGCATTGCACAGATTTCACATACTTTGTAAGCTCTTGCACATTGTGAAACTGAACCTCGAGATCTTTTAATTGCTTCAAGCACAACAGCTCTTCTGCCGACACTTTTACTTTTGTTCTCTGAATTCTAAGGTAATGGAGTTGCGTGAGTCTGCATAACTTCCGGCAAGGAGACATACCTAGGATGTCATTCTCCGAGAGTTCAAGCTTTCTGAGATTAACCAATTCTTCTATACCTTGGGGTACTTCTTCAATCTTACTATGAGTTAGTTCGAAATGTTCCAATGCCTTTAGTTTCTCCAGTGACGGCACATATTTTAGTTTATAACAATGACGTAGCAACAGTTGATGCAAATTCTCCAACATGGAGATGGAATTTGGCAGACTCTATGGCAGTGTAGGACAAATCCAACACCTTGAGACGAGGCATATGCATAAAGAAAGAATCTGGAATCCAAAGTACTTCTGACAAATTGACTTCCAATAGGAAGGTGGTGAGGTGAGGCCAAATGGGTGGATCAGAAGGAAGTACTTCAATATCGTTGCACATTAAGGAAACCCTCTCAAGATCCTCAGACCAGTCTTTATGTGGAACTCTTTTTAATCCCTCACCAGCTCGGACCATGAATCGAGGATTAGTTGATGTTATTTTGAGAGCCATATCTCTTATCAAATCATGCATCTTCACAGATTCTTTCCATTCACCTTCTTCCAACAAGTAGGTATTAATGAGTTTATTCAATATAGTGTGACCTTTGCTGTACATTGATTCTCTATTGCCCGTCTCACGTATTAGTCCCTCAGCAATCCAATACTCTATCAGTTCTTCCCTACCAATGTCATAGTCTTCTGGATACAATGCACAATACAAGAAACAATGTCGTGCTTGTTCATCTTTTAGGCGACTATAACTAAATTTAAGCCGCTTAAATAGCCCTTTCTCTTTGTCCATAATCTGCTCTGCGTTTCTCCACTCGTGAATTTCATTCACTCCTTTCATACTTCTAGCTACAGTAACAATTACAAGGGGCAGACCCACACATTTTTTGGCAACTCTTTCTGCAGTTTCTTTCACTTGTGGATCAAGCACTGTCTGATGTTCTTTAACATTTCTCATAAACAGATTCAGTGTTTCAGCTTCCGTGAGACACTCCACTTCAACATTTACGCATTCCATCTATCTAGACACTTCTAACGATCGCGTAGTTAACACTAGTTTACATCCGTTATCTCTGGTTGGTTCCGGATGTTGGCTATGTTATTATCATCCCATGTGAGTGGCTAACCCACCTTAGAGAGAGTGGGGTGGTTGGAGACCACTTTAGAGAAAGTGGGAGTGGCACCTCCCCACTAACCAATCCACTCACCATTGCTGTCCAGCTACCTTCCCTCATGATATGTATAAATAGAGGTTGAGAGGAGAGTAGACAACTAGAGAGAACCAAGAGAGAAGAGAGTGAGAGATGTGAGGTGGAGAGACCGTCTCTCTCGGTGTGAGAGAGGGAGACGGGTGAGTGGGTGAGTGAGGAGAGTGTGAGCTCCTCCCCTATTATAATCTTTCTGTAATCTCTCCATTGTTATAGTGATAACCGGTTACTCTCCCGTGGACGTAGGCTTTAAGGCCGAACCACGTTAAATGTGGTTTCTCCTTCTGTGTGGGTGTGTTTTTCTACTTGGTATAATTTCTGGAAGGTCTTGGGCGGGATCCCCGATCCTAACACCGGAATACCCACCTCCTCCAGAGGAAATGCTTTCCAAAGATCGTCTAAGATGAGCACATACCTCTTTTTTTGGGAAAGCATGTTATGTATTTCTGATGCTGTACGCAATTTATCCTCATAATCAGAAAGACCAAGATTCAGTTTCTTAGCTATCTACCTTTGTAGATTTTTGATCTTGAATGCTTTAGATACTGTAACCCAAATAACATCATTAAAGGTACAAGTTTCAACCAAAAGTTGATTATTGATGTGTTTCATGCTGGTTGTTTTGCCAACTCCCCTCATTTCCCGAACACCGATTTTTCTAACCGCATCATCCATCAAGAAATTCCAAATTTTCTCCTTGTTCCTCACACTTGTGGTTTCAGCCAAAGATTCCGTTGCTGGTATGGCGTGTCCACAAGTTGGATCATCAATTAGCAAACCATAACAAAATCCACCATTTTCATGCAATTTTTCCACCTCTTTAATCGTCTCCACTACACGCTTTCCCAACTCTGCTCGTTTGAAGGCATCTTCAATCCTCGTACTTCTGGCTCTTGTCTTTCCAAAGTTTGGACATCATCTGTTATCCTTCGCTCATCTTCTTGCCAAAGTTTAACTTCAACCCTTCGTCTTTTCCTTGACCGCTGCTCTGCATAATTCACTTCTTCATTTATGTCATTGTTTCGGCCATTCAATTGCTCTGTCTTCCTTTTGAGAGTTTCCATGTTAGTATCAAGGTTATTGTGATATTCAATCCATGGTCCAGTTAAATCACACAAATTCTTCCCAATTTCAATGGCTGAACGAATGTTTTCCATGGTGTGGCCTATTCCTGCAAATACGGAAGAGAATTGTAGTTAACAGGAAAAATTCTAAAGAAAACTTCAATATTGATTCTAATGGCTGTTAGAAAGCAATTTCAATTTTGATTTACAAAAGCAAGAGAAAGAAAAACATGCTAATTTATGCAAACTGATTTCACATTCACCTCCAAATAATAGAAAGTCAGTCTTTGAATTACTGACAAAATAGTGATTGTGCTAAATAAATAGCTAGTAACAATGAACCAGCATTTATGGTGTTCAATAATTTCTGTTATGACATTGATTGTAAATTAGCGGATGATTTGAAACACAAACAAGAATAAGATCTATGCCAAAGTTTATCTGCCCAAGCTCAACCCAAGTTAGGTGCGAATTGACCGAGTTGCCCAAGTTGCACATAAATTTAAGGTTTTTTATTATTATTATTATTAAAAGTGAAATTAAGTTAATTAATTTATAAAAATTCAACTTCGTTTATATTTTTTTATTAAATCATAAATAACATTAAAATAAATAATTTATATAATGCGAGAGATAAAAAAAAAATTGAAGAACCGATGTGATGTCATTACAATTTCTTGGCCAAACTATAACACCCTTTTAACATCTTTTCCAAAAAAAAAATTGATGACCAAACTTCAAATAATAGAAAAAGAAAAGCAAGAACTATTCCATTACCAAATTAACACTTAACATGTTGTCTCCTAAAATTCTAACACAAAAGTAGTGGATCCTATGATTTAGACCAATAACTACACATTTGGAGCACCACCTAGATATGTTTCAGGAGTATTGAATAACTTTCCGAAGCTCACTATGCTGCTTCAGAAACATATGCTGAATGTAGTGGAAAACAAGGTAGAGTCAACATATATGCAGTCCGCACACTCGATGCATATGCAATTCAAAAAAATAATAATATTATCAGAATAATAACAAAGAAAAATATACGTATAACATGCGTGTGCAGTTCGAAAAAAAATAATATTATAAGAATAATAACCAAAAATATATATATATACATACAATATGAGTTGCTCAAGTGGTAAAAGTTTTTTTATTAAACCTATGGTCATGGTTTCGAGACCCTTTCTCCTCTATACCTAATTTTTACAAAAAAATATGAGACATAAACCAAAAATATGACAATAGGAGACACAAATGTGTCAACACAATACCACCAACAAGCAGCCATTACTTTATAATAGTGAGACAACGCAAATATTGGGGAATTTTGGAAAAACCTAAAATATGGGACACAAATGTGTCAACACCACTAGCAAACTTCACTTTATATAGGTATTTTGGAAAAATTCAAAATGAGACAAAAATGTGTCAATACCACTAGCAACCTTTACTTTATAATAGTACTGGCGGTCCATAAAAGTTCACACCCACAATATGCATGTGTAACTCAGAAAAAAAAAAAATTAAGAATAATGACAAAGAAAAATATACATATAATATGTATTGTTCAAATAGTAAAAGCCTTCATTAAACCCATGGTGATGGGTTTGAGGCCATTCCTCTTCTTTACATAATTTTTACAAAATTCACCAAATATAAGGATATTTTGGATGTCAATAACACCATTACAAAATTCACCAAATATAAGCGTATAAAAATTTGGAAAAACCCAAAATATGAGACACAAATATATGAACACCACCAACCTTCACTTTATAATAGTATAGGGTATTTCGGATGTCAACAACACCATTACAAAATTCACCAAATATAAGAGTATTTTGGTAAAATCCGGAAAAACCTAAAATATGAACACAAATATGCCAATAACACCAACCTTCACTTTATAATAGAATAGAAGATAGATAGATAGGTATAGAAGATATGACTTTCTTCGCCATCCAAAATAAATAAATAATTAAAATTCTACACACAATAATTTGATAAATAAATTTGTATTAATTTATTTTAAATTAAAAAATCAACTAAAGTGATTTACTTTAGTCACTCTAGCGAGAGAGGTCTATTTCTGAAACTGTTTATTGGCCAAAGCTTTAATCTTTTTGGGTCAAAATGACATTATTTATCCAAAAGGACAACTATCTGTTCAAAAGCTTAACTATCTATTTGGGCTTGGTTTTCAAATTTTAAATTTTTTTTTTTAGAACTAAAAATTAATTTAGTGATGAAATGAAAAAATAAAAACGTCCAATTAGAAAGCAATATTGGGTGATAGGTCAAGGGGATAAAGTGATATTGGGTGATAATCTATGATGCACGGACATGGACACCGGACACGATATGGACACGTAAATACGCAAATTTTCAAAAAATAGGGGACACGACACGTTGGGACACGTTTAATATATATAGTTTTATTTATTTATTTTATATCTAAAATTTAAAAAAATATTAATTTTTATAAAATTACAATAATAATAAAATTAATAAATATATTACCTAAATTTTTTTAATAAAAATTGATTTTTTTTAAATGAAAATAATTTATTTTATAAATTTGAAAAAAAACATGGATATAAATAATAAAACAAAAGAAAAAAAAAAGAGAATAAAAAGAAAAGGGTGGAGTGGAGAGAGAGAGTAAATGAAATCAGATGAAGAGAAAAGAAGAAAGAGAAGGAGACAGAAGGAGAGACGAAAGAAGATAGAAGACAGAAGTCGAAGATAGAGGAAGAGGAAGACGAAGACAGAGGAAGAGGAAGACGAAGAGAAGAAGAAGACGAAGGCAGAAGAACAGAGGACCAGAAGAGAGAAGAAGAATAGGTTAGGGTTTGTTCTCTCTGTCCTCGATCTGTCTCTCTCTTCCCTCGATCTATCTCCCTCTCTCTCCCTTCGATCTGTCTCTGGCTCTCTCTCTTTCTCCTCTCTAACAGTTCTAGGGCTTATTCGATCCACCTACGTGTCTGAATCGTGTCCTCGCGTGTCCAACCTCATGTCCAACTCTGAAAAATTCTGAAAAAAAGGGGAACACGTAGGGGAGAGTGTCGGACACGTGTCCACAGCGTATCCGACATGTGTCCGTGTCCATGTCCGTGTCCGACACTCATACGTAAGCCTCAGGGACGTGTCCGTGCTTCATAGGTGATAATTCATGGGGGTAAAGTGTAATTTATCCTATTGATGAAAGGGTATTTTTAGTCATAAAGGTCCAAATTGAAAAAAAAAATGGTAGATGAGGGAGGTTAGTTGTTAAAATTTTTAGTTGAGGAGAGTAAAGTGATAATGACAATAGTTGAAGGGGATAATGTGTAATTTACTCTAAATATTAAGAAAGATTCCGACAGATGATTGGTCATCTTATTTAGACATCATTAGGTCTAGAAAGTAAGTCTACAAAGTAGACTTGTATATTATTTTTGTTGAGAAATTAAATGATTATTAAAATATTACTCAATATAGATCAATTAACTTAATAAAAAATTATAGAAGATTGGTTTTAATTAAACATATTATTCACTTTTCATGAACCTATGTAATAATTTAAAATATTACTAATGTTCTTATGCCCATAAAGTTTCACAAGTAATTCAATTAAAAATAAAAGATAATTGGCTATATAACACGGGAAGGCCTAGGGTGTGCACCCCTTAAGGGTGCATACCATATATACCCTACTATAAATTAATGTAATTTTATCACAAAATTTTATAATATCAACTATAAAATACGTAATGCCGTCACAAATTAATGTAACAAAATGTCCGCAATTTTGTGGTTCATGTAGCAAAAGTTTATGGTTTAGTTATGATATTTTTTAGGGCAAACTTCACTTTATCCCCCTGTGGTTTGGGCCGGGTGCGGTTTACCCCCTTGACAGGATGAGGGGTCACTGCTGTGATTCCTCACTGCTGTTCCTGCTGTGTTAATAAAATGGCAGTGTTTTATGAGTTGTTTTCTTGCAATTTATCACGTCAAAAGAAAAAAAAAAAAAGACTGAAACCACACAGCAGGGAACACTGCACAGCAGTGACCCCGCTCCCCACCTTGACATTCGGAAATCACCACATAACCCCCCTATGGTTGATGGACTAAAACGCACAATTAGCTTTTCTGTCTAAGATAACAGAATGTGAAAGTCACGTGCCTTTATAGAGACTGAGTTCGTTTTTATGACGAAAATACCCTTTCTACCTCTTCAAATTTACAAAAGATGCCATTCTATTTTCAACCTTCTTTTTTTTCATATCTCTTTTCTCTCTCTCTCTCTCCACCCCTCAAACCACCACCCATATCCATCCTCTCTCGCAGGATGAACAAACATATCTCTAATCAATTTTACAAAGACATCTTTGAACAAACACATTTTTGATCATGTGTACATATATATATATACATATATTTTTTTCTTAATCATGTGCATATACATATATATATATATATATACAAATCCAACCCTATTTTAATTTTTTTTTTTTTTTGATTGAAGAGAACTAAAATTCCTCCCATACATATACATTACATATACATATATATATATATATATATGTATATATTTGTATACATATACAAATCCAAACCCATTTTAATTTTATTTTTATTTTTTTTTGATTGAAGAGAACTGAAATTCCTTCCATACATATACATATACATATATATATATATGCAAATCCAAACCCATTTTAAATTATGTTTTTTTGGATGGAAGAGAACTAAAATTCTTCCCGTATGGCTTGTCGATCTCCAATGAAGTGGAGAACTTCATCTATAACCCCAGCCACTTCAGAGCCATCTATTCTTGATTTATTCAAATCTATTTTTGGGTAAAAAATTAGGCTTTTGATTTGGGGTTTTTTTCATGTTTTCTTTCAAATTACCATTATTTTGATTAGCCTCCTGATTTCTTTCATGTTTTCTGTGTTGATTCAGAGGTGATTATTATTGACCAAAATAAATAAATAATAGAAGATTAGAGTCACAAATTGCTGATTATGCAAAAGTCGTTACGGAGCTTGAAATGCCAGAGCGAAAGTAAAGGTGTTGAAGAAGAAACTTAAGTCTGAATCAGAACAGAACAAGAAACAAAGTTGGAAATGGAGAAAGAGAGAGAGAAAAAGATGAAGATGAGATTGTATATATATATATATATGTACAAATATAAAGTTTGAAATGAGGAGAGAGAAAAGAAGAAGATGAAGATGGAGAGAGAGAGAACTGGGTTTCCCCTGAAATAGAGAGAGAGAGAGAGAGAGACGAACAAAATAAAGATGAGGGTATAATTGTCAATTTACAATTTCTGTTAACAGAAGTTAATGTACATTTTAGTCCATCAACCACAGGGGGTTATGTGACGATATTCGAACGTTAGGGGTGTAATCCGCAAATGGCCAAAACCATAGAGGGGTAGAGTGAAGTTTGCCCTATTTTTTATTGCACCAATTTATGACAAGGTTACTCATTTTATAGTTGATGTTACAAAATTTTGTAATAAAATACACCAATTTGTGGTGGGTGCATATGGTTAGTTTTAATAGAAATTGCTTTCTAGAGTTTAAATAAATATGATGAATTATTTCTATTTTATAAAATTTTATATTTAAAAAATACAAAATTTTCACTTCCTGTGTAGCACGGGTCTATTGCTAGTAACATTATACTAGAAAACTCAATAATAAAAGTTTTACATTTCATAAAAAAGAAGATGAATGCCATGTTTGGTTTGTATTTGTAAAACAAGTTTGAAAAATAATTTTTTGGAAAGAGTTTTTACAAAATTTAAAAATTTGTTTGGTTGTGTCCTTTGAAAATAGTTTTGGAGTTTGAGATGATTTAATTTTTTTTTTTTTTGTAGTTGAATAGATTGGTGTGGGAGAAAAATTAATTGATTGATGTTTAAGATATGAGAGAAGGAGAGAGGAGAGAGAAAAAGCAATTGATTGATATATAGTAAAGCGAAAAATGATTTTGGATTTTTTTTTTTCAAAAATTTTCAACCAAACAATTTTTTAAATTTTTTTTCTCAAAAATTGTCTTTCAAGAGACAAACCAAACAATGCCAAAGAGGTCTATAACAAACCACTTTGCACTCTATAATAATACATTAACCAGTTTTCTACCTGTGCAATTTAAATTTAAATTGAGGAATTTGGTGATAGACCCCCCATTGTTTAATTTGTCTTTTAAAAAGACAAGAATTATATTGATCTTTTCAAAACTCCTTAAGATTTGAAAACTTGTTTCTTTTACTATGTTACCCTCATATATATATATATATATATATCAGTTTTCCTGTAAAGTCATCCCTAGAGTGTATTTCAGAGTAAAATTTATTATGATTTAAAGTAAAATTTTATATTGTTAAGCACATATATTGCCTTAGAAGTAAAATTTTACGCTCATTTCATCAAACAAAAATAGAGTACATACCAGAGTAAAATTTTATTTTCATTTTATCAAACAAAAACAGAGCACATACCAGAGTAAAATTTTACGCTCATTTTATCAAACAAGAACAGAACACATACCAGAGTAAAATTTTACTCTTATTTTGTCAAACAAAAACAGAGCACATACTAGAGTAAAATTTTACTCTCATTCTGTCAAACAAAATCAGAGCATACTAGAGTAAAATTTTACCCTTATTCTGTCAAACAAAAACAGAGGACATACCAGAGAAAAAAAATAGAGAAATAGATAGATAGAGAGAGTACATATATTGTCATAGATCTGGTTCAAACCAGAGTAAAATTTTACTGCCTGGAAAATAGAGCATGATGAGGATACAGAGAAAAAAAGGGAGAGAATATAGATCTGAGATGATAGATCTCAAATTTGAGGTCATCAATCTCAGATTTGAAGTCTTGGACACTAAGGATGACGATGGTGGCATCGAATGGAGCTGGTGGTTGAGATGCTAGTAGTGAAACGGCGGTGGCGGCGGTGGCGGCGGTGGTGGCGGTGACAAACAGCATCGATGGTTGAGACAGTGTTGGTGGAAACGACGGAGGTGGTGGGAATGATGGCAGTCATGGTAGTAGATATGGTGGTGATGAGAGCTCTTAGAAAGAGATAGAGAAAGAAAGAGCTAAGAGAGAGATGACAAACTGATGCAGAGAAAGAGAAGAAAGATAGAGAGTGCGTATGTGAAAGGGTAAATTTGTCACACAAAATATAAATCTAAAAATTTTTGTCATTTATACAAGACTTTATAATTATGAGGGGGTTTTGAAAGTATAATTTTTTTTTTTTTTGGGTCCTTTTAATATGAAAAGGAAGGTAAGAGGGGTTTATGGCCAAATTTCCCATTTAAATTTTATGTAAATGTAATTTTGTAATATTTGTACAATCATTTTTAAGTTGCAGAATGCATGCATGTTGAAAATTAAAACAATCTTATCATATAAGTTTATATCAACTTTAATCAAAATTACAAACAAATAGCTCCATATTTATATAAGGACACATCCCTTTTTTTATTAATATTATTTTTTTTGAACCGTTATTAATATTATTTTGTTGTTGACAATAAGTATTCAAACTTGGCAATCGATGTGTTTCTTTTCAGGGATTTACATGTAAGTCCTAATAGATGGACTTCTTATCCAATAAGTCTTATTATAATTAATAATATTTTTCATCAAATACTATTAAAAAATGTCATTAATTGTTAATTTTTAGCGGCAATTTAAAAATTATCATAAAAAATGTTACTAATTATAAGTTTTAGCGACAGTTTAAAAAGACCATTACAAAAAAAGCAACTAATTTTTAACTTTCAACGACAGTTTGAAAATTTCGTCACAGAAAAACGTAAATAATTGTAAGTTTTAGCAAGAATTTATAAAAATTGTGGCAAAAAAAAAGTCGATAATTATTAATTTTTAGGAACATACAAAAAATTGTCACAAAAAAATTATTTTTAGCGACGGTTTTACTAAAACTTATTTTCAATAGTACTTGATAAGAATTAAGTCCAACTAGTAGGACCTATTGGTAGTTTACCCCTTTTTCCGAGAAGAAGAATCCAAAGTGTTTATATGTCTTCCTAACTCACAATTTAAGTGTAAACAAATTATGAGATTACCTATTTTCCTCAATAAGAAAAATGTATAAAGATACCATCTTACATCACCAGTCATAAAATATATTTTGCACCTTAAAAGAGAATTCAATTGTGGTCCACTTACTATGCTATGAAATTAGGATGTGTATTTTAATAAGAACAAATACAATACCAAAAAACTCTTTTGAGGAATGTAGTTTAATGAGGGACAAGATTTAACTAAATTAGTAATGTACCACATAAAAGATAAAAAAAAAAAAAAAAAAAAAAAAAAAGGGAAAAAAATGAAAAATTGAAAAAAAAATGATGAAAAAAGCTCATAAGGTCGAAAACCCGAAAAGGCGGCTTTGCAAAAGTTAGAGCATAAAGGATAGTATTAATACCCGAGTGAACCTTACCCGGAACTACGTATGGCCTGATTCCTATCTTTGGGATACGTAGGTAGCTTCATCTTGAAGTTTGGCTGTAATCATTTTTCAACTCACTCATACTGTCCATGTTTGCTTGGTGTATCTTTATTTGACTCAGCTGCCCTATCCATGTTTGATTGGCTCATCTCTATTTAATTTAGTTGTCCTATTTCTTCTTCATGATAGGCAGTTGCCAAATAGATTTAGTTGTGCATCTCATGGGTTGATTTCATTTTTGATCGGGTAGTGGCCATGTACAAAGAAACGGATTTTGATGACTTTTAACTTGTCCCACATTGATTTGGTGGGAAGTTTTGAAAGGGTTTATAAGGCTTGGGTTAGATACTTGGGGTGTGCCCCAAGGGGTACCCAAGTGTTTTAGAGGGAGAGGTTATGGGCAAAATGGGCTAGACCCATTGGATCATTCAGAATTGAACTGGTTTGGATTTATTGCTCATCCAAGCAAAGCCCTTCCCGTTTTTATCTGTTTGAATTATTAACCCGTTTGTTGGTTTCATACCTCTTCAATTCAAAACCTTTAAATTTGAAACTAACAGGTTTCATACCTCTTCAATTCAAAACCAAGAGCCACCTTTACATCTATAAATAGACTAGCCTCCCATTTGGATTTCACTCAAATTTTCGTACTCCATTCTCTGCTTTAAATCTCTGCATTTTGCTGCATCTTATTTCTGAAAAAAGAGTGTAAACACTTTGTGTGTTCGACGAACGATTAAACTGTAGTGCTGCTTTTATTCGTTGATAAGATCATTTTATCCTGGGAAATAGACGTCCAAATTCTGAAAGCACCGTGGAGATGACGAATCTGTCTTAAGGACACAGTGTTAAACACTGAACTTGATCAGAAAAGTTATTCAAATAAATTAATCAAGTAAGTTGTTTAATTTTATTCTGTTTTTATTTGTTTATTTAATCAGATTTTATTTTTTGTTTTTGTAACAAAATAAAATCTGTGGTTTTATTTATTTATTTATTATTTCGAGTTTGATTTTTGTAATCAAACAAATTCTCTCATTTTCTTTATTTCTTTTTATTCTTGTTGTTGTTTTGTACACAACAGAATTTAATCTATTTAAATACAGTGAAGATTGACCAACACTGTATTCATATGTGTTTCATAAGTCACGAAAATTGGCTCTTCAAAATTTAAGATAAAATTGCGTATATTTTGTTCCCTCCAAACCCCTGCTAAGACTACAAATTTTTTTTTTTTTTTTGACTAGTTAGTTTTCTTATATTATTTCAATATTTAAATGTGTTTCCCTAGTTTGGTTATTAGCCTATTTCATTCAATATCTGGCTTATTTTTTATTCATTTGGACTACATAAAATTAGTATTTAGGTAACAAACATAAAATTAACAATAAATTAGTTCTATATTATAAAACAATGATTAAAAATTAGATCGGAGGATCGGATTTGGATTGGGATTCCACGATCTTATGAGATTCAACTATCAGGATCAAAAGTATACAAATATAAAATTTATAGTAAATTAGCTCATATAATACAAAACAAGGATTAAAAATTAGATTAATAGGATAGATCCAGATCGGGATTTCATGATCTTATGAGATCCAACTATCAGGATTGAAAGTACACACAAAAAAAAAAAAAAAAAAAAAAAAAACAATAAAATTACCTCATAAATTACAAGGATTAAAAATTGAATTGGTAGAATCGAATCTGAATTGAAATTTCATGATTCTATGAGATCCAACTATTAGGATTGAAAGATCCTACTTGTAAATTTTTTTTTTACACTATCCAAATCTATTGTATCCAAATGGATCGTAAAATTGTAAGATTAAAAGATTCGGATTGAGATTCAGGCAAGCATGGATAAAGGAGAGGAAAAAACATAAGATGAAAAAGGCATAAGAGTAAATATGCATATACTACTACACTAAAGATATATATCCTTGAAAAAAGAAATGATATATATATATATATATATATTTAACACTTTACCTTTCAAGCCAGAGAGAAACCAAGATGCTTTGCTAGAAGAATCTAAAAGAAAAGAGAAAAAATAAGCAAAGAACAATGATAGAGGCGTGGTTAAATTCTTAAAAACAACCAAATTAAGCTGTTAAAATGCTTATAAAACTTCAAGCACAGCACAGATCAGGAAATTTTTTTTTTTTTTGAAATCATACAGACAAGATCTCACACAATGACAATTGTAAAGTGATAAAATAAAAACAGTTTTCATACATTGTTGCAAAAAATCAAAAAGCAGATCAAGTCCGTAAATTCTTCTGAGGGGTTTGGAAATTTCAAATGGAGAAAGAACAATTGCAATGGAAAAGATAGAAGGAGAGTGATGGAAGATATAGTGTGAATAACGAGGTCACTATGATGCGAGGAAGGAACTGGGAAGACTTTTGTGATGACTTTTGTAGTGAGAGAACAATAATTATGAGGAAGGAATTGGGAAGGAGAGATTATTCATTCATGGTCCCAATGGCACCACGTCACTTCCACCACGTGGTGCCACAGACCTATCAAAAACTGACATCTGGTACAATGTGAGTAGACCCAGCCAAATTAGCTAAGGAAAATAACTGATAGCTCGAAATTCGTGGCTCGATTTTGGCTCGAATGGCAAAACGACGTCGTTTTGCCATTCTTTTTTTTTTCTTCTTTTTCTTCGTTTTCTTTATCGTCCTTTTCTTTATTTCTTTTCTTCTTCTTCTTCGTTGAACACAGGCGAGAGAGAGCAGGGCAGAGGCGAGAGAGAAACAGAGCTCGTCGGACACAGCTCGTCGACGTCGTTGAACACAGCTCGTTGGCATCGCAGCTCGTCGCTCGGCCCCGCCTCCGCCTCTGCCTCCACCGGTCGGCGCCTCCGCCTCCACCTCCGCCTCCACCTCTGATTTTGATGGCCCCCTCCAGTCCAGTTCTTCTTCTCCTTCTTCTTCTCTTCTTCTTCTTCTTCCTTTTTCTTCTTCTCTTCTCCCTCTTCTCCGAATTCGGACCAAATTCGAGCCTCCGAATTCAAGCTACGAATCAGAGCTCATCAGCTAAAGCATAACCAAGGCAAACGTTTAGCCTACAACTATTACAATTGTTTGTTGAAATGTCTGAATGGAGTATTGTTTCATTTTAGGTTATGTTTTACTAATTTTCTGATTTCATTGTGGCTTGAGTTTCATTTTCATTTCTAACAATTAAGTTGGAATTGTCAAAGTGAGAATTAACTACCTATACCCATTGCAGATCTGCACAAGTGAGGTCTTCCTCTTGGCTTAAATCACAAAGGAGACATTTGGCTTGACTTTTTTAGGTGGATGTGTTTGTAGTGAAGCCACTAGATGACATATGATTGTATCCCTTGAAAGAAAATTTGAAATCAATGTCTGTGAAGTAAAGGAAGTCAATTGAAATATGCTGGTTTAATTTTTAATTTTATTTTATTTTTTGTTGAAAATATGATTGTAATAATTACCATGTGAAAAGTTGTAGCACCACAAAAAACCTTCCTCTATCCATGTAATTTCATTAATTTTAGTGAACCTTCATAAGGTTTATTTATTTATTGGTGTTTTAGAAACTGTAATTGTATAATGGATAGTATCTTTTAGTTTACATATTAGGCGGTTAACCAGTGCCCAATCACGTAATGGTGTTTGATGCAGTGCATAGTGGCAAAAGCTCAAAAAACATTCTTTGGTCATGTAATTCTTATATTCTAACAGCCCCCCTCAAACTCAAGGAGGATAGGCACTAACCAACTTGAGTTTGGAGAGAGTAACAAAACAGGAAAATAATCTGACAAATAAAATAAAAAATGGATAGGAGACACTGTATGGTCGTGTCAGACCGTTGTAGCAGATAATGTTTGGACAGTTTACGAGGTCACACCGGACCGATGTAGAAGCTAACCGGAATCAATGTCGGGACAATTTATGGGGTCATGCCGGACCGTTGGAAAAGCTAACCGGAATCAAATGTCGGGACAGTTTAGGGGGTCATGTCGGACCGTTGGAGAAGCTAACCGGAATCAATGTCGGGACAGTTTATAGAGTCATGCCGGACCGTTGGAAAAGCTAACCGGAATCAAATGTCGGGACAGTTTAGGGGGTCATGTCGGACCGTTGGAGAAGCTAACCGGAATCAATGTCGGGACAATTTATGGGGTCATGCCGGACCGTTGGAAAAGCTAACCGGAATCAAATGTCGGGACAGTTTAGGGGGTCATGTCGGACCGTTGGAGAAGCTAACCGGAATCAATGTCGGGACAATTTATGGGGTCATGCCGGACCGTTGGAAAAGCTAACCGGAATCAAATGTCGGGACAGTTTAGGGGGTCATGTCGGACCGTTGGAGAAGCTAACCGGAATCAATGTCGGGACAATTTATGGGGTCATGCCGGACCGTTGGAAAAGCTAACCGGAATCAAATGTCGGGACAGTTTAGGGGGTCATGTCGGACCGTTGGAGAAGCTAACCGGAATCAATGTCGGGACAATTTATGGGGTCATGCCGGACCGTTGGAAAAGCTAACCGGAATCAAATGTCGGGACAGTTTAGGGGGTCATGTCGGACCGTTGGAGAAGCTAACCGGAATCAATGTCGGGACAATTTATGGGGTCATGCCGGACCGTTGGAAAAGCTAACCGGAATCAAATGTCGGGACAGTTTAGGGGGTCATGTCGGACCGTTGGAGAAGCTAACCGGAATCAATGTCGGGACAATTTATGGGGTCATGCCGGACCGTTGGAAAAGCTAACCGGAATCAAATGTCGGGACAGTTTAGGGGGTCATGTCGGACCGTTGGAGAAGCTAACCGGAATCAATGTCGGGACAAGTTTATGGGGTCATGCCGGACCGTTG
>NW_021025332.1:3411733-3422450 GCF_004153795.1 Camellia sinensis
AACTCTGTCACACTCTCACTTATTTCACTCTTTCATTGCTTTTGAGAGTTGTGTTTTGAGTCTTGTTTACAAGCTAACATGTGAGCATGTTTTTCTAACCTTTTGTGCTTCAATCTCATCGGAGAGGTTTCCGGCACACACCCGCCGGCTAGCTCACGTTTGTGTTTTCAGGTGACAAAGCGACGTCGTACGGAGGAGCGTGGACTTGGTCAACAGGATTATACGAGGAGAATTATTTCCTCCCCGTACAATTACCATCATTATTTGAAAGAGTTCTATTAGTGACCTCAAATAAATTACTAAATATTCTATCAAACCTTTTATATAAGTGTGAGACTCATATGTATGTGATTTGTATAGGTCTTATATGCATGAGAGAGGTTTGGTAAAATATTTGGTAATTCATTTAGCTCCATGACATTTTCCTATTTGAAAATAATAAATTACTTGGTTATGGAGTAGATTTTTTGCTTCTTATTTAGCCCTGGTTTGACTATCATTTTGGAGCTAATAAAGTACAAAATGATAAAATAGGTTAAATAAGTTAATAAAACAAAATATCACATTTAATCTCATAATCATTACACTTTTTCTCTCACAAAAGTCAAAAAAGTTAAAAAAATCCAAATCAAATGAGGCTAAAAAGACTAGGCTAAAAAAGTCCCAACACAAAAAAATTGATTACATTAGCCAATGCCCAACGAAACTTTAGATTTTTATTTATTTAAATTTAAAAATTGCACATGATTTGATTTTTTTGATCTTTAATAATCAGTTAAAATAGTCAATAAGACAAAATATTACATCCAACCTATAATCATTTCATTTTTACTCTCACAACTATCAAATCAACTACAAAAAAAAAAAAAAAATCCACTTTCCAAACACAACTTTTTTTAGTCAAGCTAAAATAGTAAAAAAAACCAAATAAAATAGCCTACTTATCAAACAAGGCTTTCGTAAGGTTGTGTTTGGAATATGGATTAGGACCTATACGTAAGTATCCCAAGAGAAAATGTATGTGAAATGTGAATGGAATATAGTTATATTTCACCTACATTTTACACATATTTTATTTTTTCTTTTCCAAATCTCTATCTAAATTCATACTACAAACGCATCATAAAAGAAAAAAGATATTTTTGTCATAAATATGAAAATAAATAAAAAATGATTTCTAAACAAAAAATAAATACAAAAAAATTTATAAAAATAATGTAACAATAACATTTTTAAAATTGTAAACCCCTTTAATTATCTTATTTACTTATTTGAGATGAATGAACACAAATATGTCATGTCATTCTATATGAATTTATTATACAAATTTTTTGTTTATATATATCATCATTCAAATAATAATAAACAAAAGAGTTAAAGTGTCCAAATTTTTAGTGAGGATAAAGTGATCCGACGGTAAGTAAAGTGGTAAAAGTGATGATTTACGAATAAAAAAATATTATAAAAAATTTATACGGACTAAGATAACATAGGTGTGTCTATTTATTTTAAATTAAATGACCCATTAAAATTAAGAATAAAGATTGCGAGATCTAATTTTGGAGCTCTAAAGAGAGCTTTAGTAATATAACAAGGAGTGTGGTCCACATGTGATATGATGTGAGAAATGGGGTTCTTGCTGTGCCTTAAGGCACAACAGACTGTTGTGAGGCCCAATGGGGGCGTTTCTTGAGTCTTTTTCGATGATTCGAACCGTTCATATTGTAAAGTTCGTCGAATAGATCATTCATGAAAAAAATCTAGTGAATTAGACATTTGTAACCTCATAATTAGAGCACATTTATTTTTCAAAAAAAATAAATGGTTAACATGATTTTAATAATTTTTTAAAAACAATTAAGACTTGATCATAGGGTTACAGATGTCCGATTAATTTGATTTTTTTATATAAATAATATACTTGACAAACCTTACAATATGAACTGTTCAGATTATCAAAATACAGTCAAAAAATGCCTCTATGAGACCTCACAACAGGGCTGCTGTGCCATAAGGCACAACAACAACCTTCAGTCCTATGATGTGTGTATCTATGTTTTTGTTTTTTTTCTCTTGCCACGTCACTAGAGCTCTCTTTATAACTTCAAAATTAGAACTTTTTATCATTGTTGTAAGATGAATGAGTTACAATTTTAGAAGGAAAATGTTTTAGAGCTCTAATTTGTCATTTTCCCCACTATGTTTTGTCTATTTACTTTTCTTTTCTTTTTTTCTTTTTTTTTTCTTTTTTTTTTGTACGGCCAGTTAAGTAGAGGTGCTCCTCTAGAGCTTTGTATCACTATTGATTTTAAAAAGAAAAATATTTGGAACCTCCTTTGGGGATGACTCCTACACCCCCAAAGTGATCTTAGCCCTCCATGTATGTGTGGGGTCTACTCATATATCTGTGGGATCGACATCGTGCGTGGTCCAAATTTATAGGGGTTTGTGGAGTGAAAGTCTCAATCATTACTCTTTTAAAAATATCATAAATTTTTTATTTATAAATCACTTTCGAGAGAATAAAATTATTTTTTTATTTTTTTTATTTTTTTAAGGTTGTAGAGTAAAGTCTAATTAGTTTGCCCTAATTGTAGTTGAGAAAAAGGCAAAAAAGGAGAAAGGGTTGGCTCTGTTTTGTCTCTCTCCCTGTTATCTTGTCTATCCTGTCCCTCCCTCTCCACCAACTCTAATCACAACCTCCTCCTAAGCACCCACCTCACAAGGTTAGGGTTTTCATTTTAAATTATTCTTATTTTTTTTTGTTTTCAAGTTCTTTTTTTTATTAATGCATTTGATTTTGTTCTCTCTTTTCTCAGAACGAATCCCCTGAGTAGTCTGTGTAGTAGTTAATTTATGGGTATTATTGGAAAATTAAAAAAAAAATTGTAACAAAACTTCTGAGTTGTGTTGTGTGCTTTATATAATAGAATTAGTCAGGTACATATATATTCATATGACACCCCCATCATAGCACTATTAATTAGCATAACCAATTATTAGAGTCGGAATCATAATTTCATGTCGGCAACCAATCAAGAGAATGGGATGGTTGTGTCAATTGCATTCTGTTCGATGTTACGCTCCCATTCCAACTTTTACTCCATTCTGACTTATTCTAGTGTGTACAAGAAAGAAAGGGAAAGTAAATAACACTTACTTTTTCATCGATTTGTTTGGTTTACTGGAAAATTTTAAATAGAAACAAGAATCCTAATTTGTACAAGTTTGTAGCAAATGCTGAACAAAATTTGAGGAAAATATGTAAGTGATTTTTATAGCCTTTTTGTTGTATTTAACTACCTTGCTTTTCGCTTTTGTGGCTCCCATCATGTGAGGGAGTGTGCTATAAGTTCGAGAAAAAGACTGAATTTCAAAGTATGTTATTCAAAAATATAATTACTATGGTGTTGGTACTTTCCAATTGTAGTTTTTGATTAAAAGGTAGGATCTAGGCACATCGTAGTCTTCAGCATACACTACGAGACTCTATGGTCTTTTGGCTTGGAGGCTAAAGATGGAGGTTTCACCATGGTGTTACATCTGCGCAGGTCATGCTGCCTTTGGCTAGTCCTACACTTCTATTGAGAGAGAGGGAGAGAGATCTTGCCACGTATACCGCCTCATATCAAAATGTCTTAGCGAGTTATCTAACTTCCCTTGAAAATTGAACGATTTATGCCCATGTGCTCACCTTTTATAAATATAAGGTAGTACCATCCTACATGACAAATTAGAACACATGTCAGGTTGAGCTTTGTACTTGTGCTCTATGAACAATTTGAATTCGGGGTGCATGGAAACTTACATGTTGTAGACTCATACGTTTTTTTTTTTTTTTTTATGAAAGCATAGCATGCATATTGCTTGATTGCTTCCCTTTGGCATACTAGCGGGTATTGGTTGGAAGTTGGAACTTTTGGTTTGTTAATTATACAATTACTGGGTAGTTACTACTCACTAGTTAGTATTAGTCATGCTTATGGATCAGTTAAGTTTTAATGTGAATTACCTAGTTTTCGTCCTTGTCAATTCCAGGTGCTTTCCTTGAATGTGAAATATCATTATGCCAGATTTATTTTTAAAAGTCTATTTTGTGGAATGAAGGTTGAATAGTGCAATGACATGACACTCTGTTATTGATTTTATTTTTCTCTAATATTCATTTGTAGGTACTACTACTAATTAATGATTCATACCTTTGCACTCTTGACCCATAGTACTTTTCATGAAGTTGAATATCAATTGCTTTATATTCATTTTGGTGTTATGTACATTTTTGTTTCTATACTTCTTCCACCTATTTTCATGAAAGTCACAAATAAGGAAAAAGAGGAACAAAATTATGATACATGATTTAATGCGATTTCTGACACATGCCAATATGCCATAGGACGTGTGAAGCTCATAAATTTTACCTGTAACATGTATGCATGCATTAGGATATTCTGGTTCCATTTTGCTTTATGGGTGTCTAAGTTATATCTGGTGCTGACTTGTTTTGGTCTTTTGTTTTCCTTATCAGGTTTAGATGGATTTGGAGACGGAAAACAGGATAGCTGCAATTCTTATGAAAGAGGCAGCAAAATTGCGGCGACAAGCTGAGGAGGGTGGTGTGCATGTTTATCTTAGGCAGCCCAATGTTAGGGGTCAGCCGAATTCACGTTTTCCTCACAGCAACTGTTCTTGGTGTACAACAGGGTTAGTTCTGTAGTTGTTTAAGTATAAAAAAAATTATAGTGTGATTCGATACTTATGAAGAGTGTATGTGTAATTTAACATTACTATATCTATATAGTTTTGATGCGCACTAGTTTGGTGCCCCCTTCAGCCAACCTAATTTGCATTTTTGAGGTTTGGAATTAATATTTTATGTTTCTTATTAAATGAAATGGATTTAAGAATATTTAAGACTTATTAGGGTGGTTTGGGGTTTGCTTATTTAGTATATCACTCGCCGTTATTCAGTTAAATTTGTATGTACTAGTGTGCTTTGAAAGTAAAAGAAAGTTATATCTGTAAGAGGGGTTAACTTGAGCCCATTAAATTAATTGGGCCCAATCGGAAAGTCCAAAAATTGGTAGGCTCGGAGAAATTATCGCCAAGTAGGCCTAAGTAAATTCTATTGAGCAGACCCACAAAAAAGTCAAGAAATTGGGCCGAGGAGGACCCATCAAGCATATATCTCTAAAGAGAGCCCAACAAGTCCATCTGAGGAGACTCAGATCATATAGGTGTCCAAGGAGGTTAACCATTGCTTTCAAAAGAGATAAAACCCTTGGAGGAGATCCATTCTCCAAGGTATTTGCTTAGTCGCAAAAGGGTTCGGAACCACAAACCTAGAGACCTATTTAAGATCAGATTCGAAAGGGTTCAGATCCACGAACATAGAGATTCGAAGCATTTGGCTTCGAACAGATTCGATCGCAATCTAGAAGCCGCTCCATTAATGAATCCCATAACACTTGTGAGTTCGGAGCTTTTCGGGATCTATGCACCATAACTATGGGCGTGACAAATTCCGAACAAAGGACCCGATCCCGAGGATGATGAGTGAAGATAAATTCACTCTTTGGTTAAATTAGCCTATGCCTGGGTCGAGGTGGCATGATCTAGGGGGTCCTTAAGACTTGGCGATATTTGCGGCAAGGCGTTCTCTTGAACTACCTCTGACCCTTCTATGGGAGGGTGTCCTCTAGGATTACCCCTAACCCCTTTGGGATGATTGGGGATCATTAATTAGGCGTGGCTAAGAAGAAGGGTTCACCGAGAGGTTGATCTCCTTTTCAGGGTTTTTTCATCCTTGGAGAGGTCACCTCCTCGGACAAAGTATCTAGAGAGAATATTCCAGCCTACATCTTGAGTTGCCTATATATAGAGTACCCACCCATAGTTTTAGAGAAGAGGATTTTGGAGAGATAATTCTTAGAGAAAACTAATCTGCATTCTCCATTATATATCTTGGGAATGAAAGTGGGAGATCCATGGGAGAGCCTTGTCATTATGCTCAATCTAACTACTTTGCCTTCTTCACCCAATCTCTTGTCTCCATCATCTCTTTGTTATTGTGTTTTGCAACTATTGAAGAATCTAAGCCTCACCACTCATTTCTAGAGAATTCGAATTCTTCGGTGATCTTCGAATATTCCGGCGACTTTCTCGGACCCTCACATACAATATCATTGGTCTGTCATAAGTTGGGGTCACCATACAAGAACAATAGTAAGGTTTCACACCCAATTCCCATTTGTAGCATTGCTACGGTTTTGTTTGATGTGTAGAGAATTATGAAACTTTGCTTACATAGCTTAATATACAATGATCAAACTCATTCGATTATTACAGAAAACTAAACCTCTTGTTACTTATTTTGTTGTGTTATAATTGTATTCATTATTTTTCGATTCAGTAAGAAATCAATGTTCAGATATATGGTTATTGTCCCTATTGTTTCCCCAAAACTTAAGCTTGCAACAACTTTTTGCCAAGTAGATCAAACAGTAGTTGATTAGTTGACAATGAACTTTGAAGAAATTTAAGCCACAACCTTGTTCGTCCTTCTTATTACCAGATCAAATAGAGTTGTGCAAGCCTAACATAATTACTGAAAAATTTTTAGCCAAAGGATACCTAAAATTAGTTGAGTTAGGTCCTAAAGGCAAGCAACTAAGTCATTACACTAATGTGACTACTGATATTGACATGTATTAACATGCATGTAAGATTTTGATGCATACACATAGGAGAGACCATTCTCTAGAGCAGTTTCACTACTAATAGTTACCAATTCTCTTGCCTTGTGCTTCTTCGAAAGAGACCAATCTTTATTGTTTGAATTAAAGATTGATGTTGTCTGCTCCTCCACATGATTAACGACAACGGTTCGGTTCCTTTACGTTGCCTTTCCTACATCAAGTCAGAAAATAATAATACATTTTCAAAAAAAACAAAGAAAGAATAATTGTCACGTCCCAAAGCCAATCAAGCTAGGAACATGACAATGTCGCACACCTATAAGACTGATTGCACCTTGTGAGCATGCAAAGATGGTGAGAAACTCAATTCAATTTCATTCGACAATAATCATTGCAATCAGGAGATAAAACCACATCAGTAATACTTTTATCAACAATACCAAATGTCTCAACAACAATACACAAATTCAATTTAGGCAGAGTCTAATATTTAGAGCATGCTAAACCAAGAGTTCCACAATCTCAATATTCATTTGGATCTGTAATAACTACTTATAGCCCTCTATCCCAATAATCACTTCCACCACACTATTCATCTGGACATGTAATGAAGAAGAAAACAATCAGTAACTACTTCAATACGTAATTGCTTCCACAACTAGTCGAATCAAACAGTGCAGTGGCGGAGTTAGGAATTTAATATAGGAACACCTATTAATTACAATATCAAAAAAAAAATTCCTAATCAATAACAGTAACATAATAATAATTTTTCGAGTTAATATTAAATCCTAAAACTTAAATATTCATTACAAAAGTTATAAATTGTAAACTTTTATAATTATTCCCGATAGCGTCATTATCAATACCATAAAAAATGTCTCTCTATATAGACAACCAAGCTATAAAAATAAAAATCCTTATTCAAAATCCCCAATCTGATCACAAACCACCACAAATTGAAATCTCCAATTTTAACACAAATCAAAATTCTTAAATTTAGCATAAATCATAACAAACTAAAATTCCTAATTTACATATAAATCACCACAAACTAATATTTTTAATTTTAGCACAAATCAAATCCCTAATTTTAGCGCAAACAACAACAAACCAAAATCTCTAATTTTGTAACAACCCAGATTTTTAATTATTTTGTAGAATTTATACTAATATTATTTAATCTCAGTTCGGAAAATATATAATTTATTCTATATTATTATGTGTAATTTTGTAAAATAATATAATTATTAAAAGTTTAGAGGTCAAAATAATAATAATAATAGTGGTATTAAAATAAATAATTAATTTTCTATTAATATATGATAGAATATAATTTAATTAAGAATTAATTTATTTATATAGTTATTTAAGAATTTGGGTCAAAATGTAAATATCTTATATATATATTTAATAGATAAGTGATAATCTAAGGTTTAATGAAGGAGATCTGAGTGAATTATGAAAGAGGATTGAGATCGCCACGTGTCGGCCACCGGACATTTTTACTTCTCTATAAATTGGGAAGAACTGATCAGAAGCCTTAGAGTGATTGAAATCAGAAAGGAAAAAGAAGAAAGAAAAGAAAGAAAGAAGGAAA
This sequence comes from Camellia sinensis, assembly GCF_004153795.1. Taxonomy (NCBI): domain Eukaryota; kingdom Viridiplantae; phylum Streptophyta; class Magnoliopsida; order Ericales; family Theaceae; genus Camellia; species Camellia sinensis. Next base: position 3,420,029 of record NW_021025332.1, read on the forward strand.
GAAAAGAATAGTAGAAAGTGAGACGATCTTTGATAGTGGAAAGAAAGTAAGATATTAAAGTTAAGGTGAGTTATATTATATTTTGAGTTATCATAATATATTTTACGTATATTTTGACTTACTAAAATCTGTTTTACACAAGTTATGTTTTATTAGTATATTAATAAAAGTTATGTTTTATAAATGTTTCAGTTACGTGGTTTTATATCTGAACCCTATTTGTTTAAAAGGAAACCCATGGATATGTTTGTTTATATTTTAAAGAATATTTGACTATGACCTTATATGCAATTATGTCTTGTAAGTACTACCACGAGAGTCTCATTGGGGGACTTAAATAACTATTGGCCTCTGTTTGACCACTTTGTGGTCTTTTGTTTGTCATGGATCCATTGACCTCTGTTCTGTGCCGACCAAAGTGTTGTGGGAGCCACCTCTAGAATCCGTACGAGCCACCTTTTAAATCCGTACCTCTATTCTGTGCGGACCAAAGTGCTGTGTGGAGCTAAGTGCTACACTATTATGGGAGCCACCTCTAGAATCCGTACGAGCCATCTCTTGAATCCGTGCCTCTGTTCTGACTGTCACTTTTGTGACCTCTGTTCTGTTCTGTTCTATTCTGGACCGTGGTTATGGTTATTTATTTACATAATATCTGTATTTCAGTTTCTGCCACTTAAATGATTTATTTACCAATGATTTATTTACCAAACTGCCAAACTGGAGTTATGTAAATGTTTTGGTCTAACTAACTATCCATGGTTATTTCGTATCCCTTATAGTCTTGATATAATATTTCTCACTCTGCCATGTGCTTATAGTTGTTTACCAATTTTCAGGAAACAGTGCAATTCAGAAATAACTTTTGGAAAGACTTAGATGCGAGGCTGCGGAATAGACACACACAGCATTTTTTGATATTATTTTTATGTAAATATCGGCCTTTTTTGTCAATAAATTTTGTAATAAAAATAGAAGCTCCAATGATTATTTTAGTACCCTCATTTAAATATTACTTCCGCTCGCGTTTATTGATTTATTTAAGAATTAACCGTAGGTAACTTCAGTTACTGACCATCACGATGCTTAACCCTTGGATACGGGAAGCGGGTCGTGACAAATTTAAATATAAATCATCACAAATTTGGTTTGGAAAATCCAGTGACTTTTGGTGAGCCTTGTTGCACTGTGGTTTGGAAATTAGACAGGCTACTAAGTCTTCAATGTACCACAACCAAAAACAAAAAAAAAAATCAAAATGAAAAGTCTGGTCCCTTGTTAAGTCAGCCACTGGAATCAAAGTGTAGGAAAAATAATAATTTCAATTAAAATAACGTTAAACAACATGGATTTTTCATTAAGCGTTTGTGATTCAAGAGTGTAAAAAAAAATTGTCATGCACTTCAATTAACATTTAATGTAAAATCATCCAATAAGGTGAGTTCATAATTATACAATTTAAAAATGTGTAGGATTTACTTTTCGATATCTCAAAGAATTCAATAATTCAATTCAATCGATCCAAAACTGAACGGTTTGATAAACACAAACTCATGCTTTTGCAAATTGCAACCATAGTAAACGAGTGACAAAAGACAAAATCACATTTAGCTCTATGGTCAAAGATCAAAAGAAAGTAGCTTATGTGTCAATATTTAGACCCCATTTGCTTAGGGTTCACATTATTTATAAACTATAGTCATATCCTTCATAAAGTAGTTTGAATCCACAATGATCTTACAAAATATTTTCAATAACAATAATAAAAAAGAAGAAGAAAAATGTAATCGGTACACAAGTGTGGCTTTTTGGCTTTTTTCGAAGGGTATTTTGTGAATGTGAGCGTGCCAGCAAGGATCAATCAGTCCTTACAGAAATTGTGATTGCCAACCAATTATCAGACGATTGTGTTTTAGTTCTTTTCAGCCTCAATGAAGAGGACTTTACTGGTGCTTGATTTAGGAGAAGTTAATAGAAAATAACAGTAATATGAAGAAACAATTGAAGTATTCATAAAAATGAACACTTACAATGGTCCGAACTCAGCCTCAGAGAGGTTACAACAGCAATCTACTTGAATCTACTTGAAGCTACTCCTATGAATCGAAGTGCAGTGCTGGTATTTAAAGTGCAGGTATTTAAAGACTGAAATGTAAATGACTGGAAAAGAAATATAATGAAGTAAATGACTGGTTTGTATGATCTGAGTCCGTCCTCTTTTTCTGGGGTTGGCCCGCGCTATTTATACTCGTTAGTGATGACCTTCGAACTTGCACTTCGAACCGTCGAACTGCTCCTCTATGATCGCTGATCATGCTTCCTTACAAGTAGCTCCATTACCCATACTGGCAGTTGAGCTTCTCTCTGTACTGAATTTGAATATGAGTAACCGTTGAAGACACATCATCTTGCATCCCGTTGA
>NW_021025332.1:3436665-3453280 GCF_004153795.1 Camellia sinensis
GAGAGAATTGTGTATTCAACACTCATGATACAATAGTTAATTCTCAAAATTTATTTTCTGAGACTCACATAGAGTTAACATTTCATTTACCATTTTCAAGATCAACTTTCATAATTTTTCAAGTCAACATGTTCCATCACTTATTCCAAAAACACTTTTCCTTTTCACAAAACCAATTACATTCTCTTCATTTTACAAAATCAATTCCATGGATAATAAGCCATAACCAACTTGATTCAATACGTTCATTTCAAAATAACTCCAATACCATAATTAATCCTTTAACTGTTAACACCTTCTACACAACTCATATTAACAATAGAAATTTACCAACATTGTTCAACCATAAACCCTTTTTATTTTACCAAATCAAAATATAATTTAGGGCTTTCTCTTCTTTCAATAATAACATGCTAATTTATTCTCTAATTAGTCCAACCACAGTCAATGAATAACAAAACCATTCTTCAAACAACCAACCCTAGGTTCCCCTCATGATTTTAAACAAATCCAACACGGATATGATTTTCATGCAATACAAAATTACCACATGTCTATCTATAGACGGAGTATTGAAAAAGAACAAAGAAATCCCTACCTCAAATGGAGAAGATGAAGGCCAAAAACCAAAGTGCTCCAAAATTGCCAAACTTTCAGATTAAAATGAAGATCAAGGGAAGCTCCACACTCAATACAAAAGGAACTAGGGTAGAAGATCACTACAACTAGATGTATTTATAGAGAGAAGATGTAGTCTAGAGAGAGAAACTCTCAAGTTATTCATTCAATGAACTTCATTGAATTGATTAATGTATCTTATACATTCATGATACATAATGCACTTCTATATAATGAATCATTAGATAGATTAATGTATCTTACATATTCATAATAGAAACATAATGCATCTCTAAGATTCATTCATAATAAATCCATCACATTCAATGTATTAGCATTAGTCTTCTATACATTGTATAAATAAGTATCAATGATTAGTCACCATCTAATTGATGTACATGTATCTTACTAATGAGATGAATCTAGTATAATCATGCATAAATCTTTGAAAAGTTAGAGAGAGAGAATGGCCCGAAAAAGTGATCCAAAAAGCTGTTTTTCGGACTGATATACAAACAGGTCCGCTCGAGCGTCAAGCCCAAAATCTGGACATTAACCCTTGGTTTCCAAACACAACCAACCTGTTTCAAACCTGCCCAACACGACCCAAGACTCATATACAAAGAGTAAATGATGGAAACGGGAATAAGACAACAACACATCTACGGAACCGAGTTCGGAATACAATTAAACAATGAAGGGAAAATCGGGATCGCTATAATATATATATATATATATATATATTTGTATACAAATACAAATCCAAACCCATTTCAATTTTTTTTTTGATTGAAGAGAACTAAAATTCCTCCCATACATATACATTACATATACATATATACATATATATATATATATGTATGTATGTATGTAAATATTTGTATACATATACAAATCCAAACCCATTTTAATTTTAATTGTTTTTTTGATTAAAGAGAATTGAAATTCCTCCCATACATATACATATATATATACAAATCCAAACCCATTTTAAATTATGCTTTTTTGGATGGAAGAGAATTGAAATTCCTCCCGTATGGCTTGTCGATCTCCAATGAAGTGGAGAACTTCATCTATAACGCCATCCACTTCGGAGCCATCTATTCTTGATTTATTCAAATCTATTTTTGGGTAAAAAATTAGGCTTTTGATTTGGAATTTTTCTCATGATTTCTTTCAAATTAACATTGTTTTGATTAGCCTTTTGATTTCTTTCATGTTTTTTGTGTTGATTTAGAGATGATTATTATTGACCCAAAAATAAATAAATAATAGAAGATAAGAGTCACAAATTGCTGATTATGCAAAAGTCGTTACGGAGCTTGAAATGCCAGAGCGAAAGTAAAGGTGTTGAAGAAGAAACTTAAGTCTGAATTAGAACAGAACAAGGAACAAAGTTGGAAATGGAGAAAGAGAGAGAGAAAAAGATGAAGATATGTATATATATGTACAAATATAAAGTTTGAAATGAGGAGAGAGAAAAGAAGAAGATGAAGATGGAGAGAGAGAGAGAACTGGGTTTCCCCTGAAATAGAGAGAGAGAGAGAGAGAGAGAGAGAGAGAGAGAGAGAGACGAACAAAATGAAGATGAGGGCATAATTGTCAATTTACAACTTCTGTTAACAGAAGTTAATGTACATTTTAGTCCATCAACCACAGGGGGTTATGTGGCGATATTCGAACGTTAGGGGTGTAATCCGCAAATGGCCAAAACCATAGAGGGGTAGAGTGAAGTTTGCCCTATTTTTTATTACACCAATTTATGACAAGGTTACTCATTTTATAGTTGATGTTACAAAATTTTGTAATAAAATACACCAATTTGTGGTGGGTGCATATGGTTAGTTTTAATAGAAATTGCTTTCTAGAGTTTAAATAAATATGATGAATTATTTCTATTTTATAAAATTTTATATTTAAAAAAAAAAATTTCACTTCGTGTGTAGCACGGGTCTATTGCTAGTAACATTATACTAGAAAACTCAATAATAAAATTTTTACATTTCATAAAAAAGAAGATGAATGCCATGTTTGGTTTGTATTTGTAAAACAAGTTTGAAAAATAATTTTTTGGAAAGAGTTTTTACAAAATTTAAAAATTTGTTTGGTTGTGTCCTTTGAAAATAGTTTTGGAGTTTGAGATGATTTAATTTTTTTTTTTTTTGTAGTTGAATAGATTGGTGTGGGAGAAAAATTAATTGATTGATGTTTAAGATATGAGAGAAGGAGAGAGGAGAGAGAAAAAGTAATTGATTGATATATAGTAGAGCGAAAAATGATTTTGGATTTTTTTTTTTCAAACATTTTCAGCCAAACAATTTTTAAAATTTTTTTTCTCAAAAATTGTCTTTCAAGAGACAAACCAAACGACGCCAAAGAGGTCTATAACAAACCATTTTGCACTCTATAATAATACATTAACCAGTTTTCTACCCGTGCAATTTAAATTTAAATTGGGGAATTTGGTGATAGACCCCCCACTGTTCAATTTGTCTTTCAAAAAGACAAGAATTTTATAGATCTTTTCAAAACTCCTTAAGATTTTAAAACTTGTTTCTTTTACTATATTACCCTCATATATATATATATATATATATATCAGCTTTCCTATAAAGTCATCCCTAGAGTGTATTTCAGAGTAAAATTTATTATGATTTAAAGTAAAATTTTATATCATTAAGCACATCTGTTGCCTTAGAAGTAAAATTTTACTCTCATTTCACCAAACAAAAATAGAGTACATACCAGAGTAAAATTTTATTTTCATTTTATCAAACAAAAACAGAGCACATACCAGAGTAAAATTTTACTCTCATTTTATCAAACATGAACAGAGCACATACCAGAGTAAAATTTTACTCTTATTTTGTCAAACAAAAATAGAGCACATACTAGAGTAAAATTTTACTCTCATTCTGTCAAACAAAAGCAGAGCATACTAGAGTAAAATTTTACCCTTATTCTGTCAAACAAAAACAGAGGACATACCAGAGAAAAAAAATTGAGAAATAGATAGATAGAGAGAGTACATATATTGTCATAGATCTAGTTCAAACCAGAGTAAAATTTTACTGCCTGAAAAATAGAGCATGATGAGGATACAGAGAAAAAGAGGGAGAGAATATAGATCTGAAATGATAGATCTCAAATCTGAGGTCATCAATCTCAGATCTGAAGTCTTGGACACTAAGGATGACGATGGTGGCATCGAATGGAGCTGGTGGTTGAGATGCTAGTAGTGAAACGGCGGTGGCGGTGGCGGTGGTGGTGGCGGTGACAAACAGCATCGATGGTTGAGACAGTGTTGGTGGAAACGAGAGAGGTGGTGGAAATGATGGTAGTCATGGTAGTAGAGATGGTGGTCGTGGTGGAGAGAGCTCTTAGAAAGAGATAGAGAAAGAAAGAGCTAAGAGAGAGATAACAAACTGATGGAGAGAAAGAGGAGAAAGATAGAGAGTGTGTATGTGAAAGGGTAAATTTGTCACACAAAATATAAATCTAAAAATTTTTGTCATTTATCCAAGACTTTATAATTATGAGGGGGTTTTGAAAGTATAATTTTTTTTTTTTTTGGGTCCTTTTAATATGAAAAGGAAGGTAAGAGGGGTTTATGGCCAAATTTCCCATTTAAATTTTATGTAAATGTAATTTTGTAATATTTGTACAATCATTTTTAAATTGCAGAATGTATGCATGTTGAAAATTAAAACAATCTTATCATATAGTTTATATCAACTTTAATCAAAATTGCAAACAAATAGTTCAAACTTGGCATGAACTACTATGATTAATGTGTTTCTTTTCCAAGAAGAAGAATCCAACGTGTTTACATGGCTTACTAACTCAAAATTAAATATAAACAAATTATGAGATTACATAACATATTTGTCTGAATAAGATAAACGTATAAAGATACTATCTTACATTACCGTCATAAAATATATTTTGCACCTAAAACGAGAATTCAATTATGGTCCACTTACCATGGTACGAAATTAGGATGTGTATTTTAATAAGAACAAATACAATACCAAAAAACTCTTTTGAGGAATGTAGTTTAATGAGGGACAAAATTTAACTACATTAGTAATGTACCACATAAAAGAAAAAAAAAAGAAAAGAATAAAAAGTCTTGTGTGATGTAATAGAGTTTAAATCTGGAATAATAAAAATTTTCAACTACCAATCATTTCCAATTTTTGTTTAAGGAGGCTCAATAATTTCTTGTTTGATGAGCAATAGAAACTATTATATATGTATTTTGAATATTTGACTTATATATGTAAATAATGATAGAATTGTAATTCATGAAAAAAAAGAGTTAGTTACTAAATAATAATTTAAAAAAAATATGAGCTTCTACTCAAGGAATATGAGTTTCTACTCAAGGAACGTATCTACACCACAAGTTTGTACTGAGGTTTATAATCTAATTTTGAGTTTTATTTTTTTCTTGAGCAAAAAATAATAGAAGAAAATAATCAAGCAAACGATAGAGGAAACATCATTGTATATTTACTCAATATGGCAAATAAAAAATTTCCTCTTTACCAAGAGACATAAAAATTCTCTTGAGCCCGCATTTTGTGTTTTTTAAGATTTTTAGAGGTGAACCCACATAAAGTAGCTAACCGTTCAATAGCCTTAGATAACAACAATGAAAAAAGTAACTAATAAATGCGCATTGTCTATGGTACATGAAATACCACTAGATTTATAAAATGCTCAGGAAATATGGAAAATTATTAAGTATTCTCAGAATATCACGTGTTCATATTCATTCATCAATCATTATTCACAATGTCTCTTCATATTTCTCAATCATCTAACACAAAATCATAATATCCTACATTCTTCACCAATTATAATACTATAAAGTACTACATGACCATACGCTAAAAGTACCGAATAATCATCCAATATAATATACTCCTTTAGTTTTTTATATTTAAAGGATATATATAGGGTTTATTAGAGACTCTTCATCTTTTCCATTTTCCCATTAAAAAGAAAAAGAAAAAAAAATAGAAATAGAAATCAATGCCCAGGTAGAAAGAAGAACGAAGTCTAAAAGACACAAAACAAAAGGAAATGCATAAAATACAACAGGAATACAAATAATACTAATAATAATAACAATAATATGTGCTATTCTTAGCTAGACACATGGCGCATTTCTAGGCTATACTTATGAAATGCACAACTTTACTTATATACTATATGATGTCCCTGGTGACACGTGTATCAGTCATGAACTATGAAGTATGGATACTTTTAAAAAAGAGACATATTCAGATCGGATATTAATACTCTCAAATATGTAGCAGATATTTATTAAAAGTATTAGCTACTTTTTAATTAATTTTTCATTAATTCTAATGTATCGGATACTAATTTTTTGCATCGGACACTCCAAGTCTCATATTATTTATTTTATAGAATTAGAACCGTAGCATTTATTATCTAACATTACAATATACCTTAAATGTGAGGATAAATAAAATCAGCTTGTTTGGTTTGGATTTTCAGGATTCACTTTTCAAAAAATTAAATTTTTTTGTTTTCTGTATTTTTTTTGTTTTCACTGAATTTATTTAATATTCTAAGCAATTGTTTTTAATTTTTAGATACAGCTAACATAAATACACTTAAAAAGTATAATATTTGTGAAAAAAATCTTTAGAAAATTCACTAAATACCAAAAATATAAAAATAAATAAATAAATGAGAATTTAATACATTTTTCGTATTCTTGTGTATTTATTAATTTTTTAAAATATTTTACTTTTTAGATACATCTAAGTAAGGTGTATCTAAAAAAGTAAAAAAAATTACTTAAAATTTTAAAAATATTCACTAAAAACAAAATAAAAATTCAATTTCCAGAAAATTAAAACTAAACACACTAAATAATATTTTTTTCAATCCTTCGCTTAGTTCTTTGATAAGAAGAATATCATATGTTAAAAGTAATAGAATTTATCAAATTGGAGTGTCCTTATTGTATTATGCATGTCCCATATAATTACATAGAAAGTAAAAATTAACAAGTGAATATAATAATAATAATAGAATTAAATATTAATAAATAAATAAGTAAAAGGGAAAAACATATGGATAAATTCATGTGGATTGTTCTATTATTGCGATATAAACATATTGGACTTGATATTGAAGCAAATTATATGTAAAACCTATTGAAATTGAGGAAATAAATTAGCTAATGACTTAAATTAATTCCTAATTCTTAAATATTAATATTTTACATTATAAAATTATAGTATAGTTTTTAACATGCTTGAGCTTGTGTAGTTCACTACCAATAATTGAAAAAAACAAACGTATCATAATCGTATCTGTATCCTACTTTTATAAGTTTTATTGTATTTCAAATCCGTACCGTATCCTATCCATATCTGTATGTTGGAAATGGTAGAAAAATTCTGGGTAAAACTAGAATTTTTTCTCAAGTTTGGTCTATTTTTTAGGTGGGCCCCGAGCGTCGATTTACTCGGGTCAAAGTGGTAACGCGTTCTATGCCGCGCTGTGATTCACGTGGTATATTTGGTTGCTCAAAACCATTACCGAGTGAATGGGAAATTGAAGCCAAAGTGTGCTCCATGGAAATGGAGTTTTTGTGGAAATTCTTTAAGATTGTAAATTGGCTTGTCCCACATTGATTTGGTCGAAAGTTTTGAAAGGGTTTATAAGGCTTGGGTGAGATACTTGGGATGTGCCCCAAGGGGTATCCAAGTGTTTTAGAGGGAGAGGTTATGGGTAAAATGGGCTAAACCCATTGGACCCAAAAATCACCGCGCGCGCCGCCGCTGTCCGGGCTGGGCTGGGCCTGGGTGCGGGGTGTGTGGTTGGGTTGGGCTTGTTCGGCCCGATATTAATTTTTTTGGGTAAAAAACATTTGAATTTAATTTTATTTTTTATTAAAATAAAATCCAGAATTCAAATTAAACTGGTTTGGATTTACTGTTCATCCAAACAGACAGAATTAAACTGGTTTGGATTTACTGTTCATCCAAACAGACAGAATTAAACTGGTTTGGATTTACTGTTCATCCAAACAGACAGAATTAAACTGGTTTGGATTTACTGTTCATCCAAACAGACAGAATTAAACTGGTTTGGATTTACTGTTCATCCAAACAGAGCCCTTCCTGTTTTTTATCTGTTTGAATTATTAACCCAACAGATTCAAAATCTGTTTAAATTCGAAACTAACAGGTTTCATACCTGTTCAATTCAAAACCTGTAGCCACCAATACATCTATAAATAGGACAGCCCTCATTTGATGTTTTAGATTAAGAAATTTCGCACTTCACCTCTGCAAATTTATTCTTTATTTTGCTGCATTTTATTTTTTGTGAGAAAGAGTATAAACACTTAGTGTGTTCGTTAGGCAAACAATTTGTAATGCTGCTATTGTTTGTAGTTGATCATTTCATCCTGGGAGATAGACGTCCAAATTCTGAAAGCACCGTGGAGAGGACAAATCTGTCTTAAGGACACAGTGTCAAACACTGGACTTGATCAGAAAATAATTTAAAGAAATTAAATCAAGTAAGTTATTTAATTTATTTTCAGTGTTGTTTTTATTTATTTAAATCAGATTTTAATTTTGTTTTTGTAACAAAAATAAAATCTGTTTTGTTTTTATTTATTTATTTTTTATTTCGAGTTTGATTTTTGTAATCAAACAAATTCTCTCACTACAAGAAAAAAGAGTAAAAGAGGATAGGAGACACTGTATGGTCGTGTTAGACCGTTGGTGAAGACACTGGATGGTTGTGGCATAACGTTGTAGAGGACACTGGATGGTTATGTCATAACGTTGTAGAGGACACTGGATGGGTGTGTCATAACGTTGTAGAGGACACTGAATGGTTGTGTCATAACGTTGTAGAGGACACTGGATGGTTGTGGCAGACCGTTGTAGCAGATAAAGTCTGGACAGTTTATGGGGTCATGCCGGACCGTTGGAGAAGCTAACCGGAATCAATGTCGGGACAGTTTATGGGGTCATGTCGGACCGTTGGAAAAGTCGCACCCTCAAAAGGTGTGCCCAATCTTTCAAAAGGCGTGCCCAATCCATAAAAAGGTGTGCCGGATATTATGGCGATGCGCGTGACTACCTTGGCTTGCGCGCTCATGTTGTCGTCTAGCGCCGAGCGGCGCACGATGCGCGTGTCTGCCGTGGCTATTTAACCAAGACGGAGGCTGAGGCAGAGGCAGAGGCAGAGGCAGAGGCTGAGACAAAAACCTGCTAAAAACTGCTGAAAAACTCTTCGTTTTCTGAGAGAGATACTCTGTAACACTCTGTTGCCCAGAAAATGGCCTCTTCTTCCCGTGGTTTGCTCACTCTCTTTCCAGACCTCAACGAGTCTACAAGAGAGATAACTGGTGCGGTTGCCCTTGAACCCCAACCAAGCGCCTCTGGTTTTGCTCCGTTGAACTTTCTGATGCGGTCTGTGGAGCAAAGAATGACAGTGCAATCGGATGTAGAGGCCAATCAGTATACATTGAAGTCATGTGTGGAGACCATGACTGCGGTCACAAACTTGTCGCACCGGCTTCAGAGTAGGACAAATGAGGTGCAGCAGTTAAACGCCCAACTGGCTCTGCTCCAGCGCATGTATAAGGATGCACGAGCAGAGATATGTGTGTTAAAAGCGGAAAACAAGGAGCTGAAGCGGAAGGCCACCGTGATGTTCCGATTTGGAGGTCCACCATAAGCTGCAGTGGAGGAGCAGGGGGGAGTGAACGTGCCCAGTGGAGTGGGAAACACAGAGGCAGCACCGTCAAGGGCCGCTCAGGACGGAGGCAAGAAGAAGAGACCGGCGGCAGAGTAGAGAAGAAAAATTCCGCCTGTGGATGTGGTTGTTTGGGTTTTGGTTTTTTGTTCGTTTTTTTTTTTTTTTGTGATCGGGGTTGATCCCCAGCATGAAGAAATGACAAGTTTGTGGAATGTTGTTGGTGTTATTTGGTGTTGTTGTTTTGTTTAATAATAAAAATAAAATAAAATAAAAAAATAGATAAAAACAAAAAAATATTTTTGGATGGGTTATTTGAGAAAGAGATATTGTTGTAGAGTGGGTATTTGAAAGAGATTAAAAGTGGTTTAGAGAAAATAAATAAAAATAATGAATTTTGAAATCAAACGGAGGAGAGAGAGGGGACAAGCCCATGTGATAAAGTGGAGAGAGAGAGTGTTGAGTTTGGAAAGAAAGAGATAAAAAAAATGGAGCATCTCTGCTGTGCTACCCCATCATCAGTCTCACACAACAAAGGAGGAGAGAGAAAGAAAGAACCCAAACCCACACAACCTTTCCCTTCTCTCTCATAGGGAAGGCCTCATCAGAAAACAAGTCTTCAACCCCTGGCTAACGTGCACCTTCTTCTCTAAGAAATTGGAAGCTCCAAGTCTCTCTAGATGGGTGTCGAAAGATTACTACTCTTACTGTGGCTGCTAACGTGCGGCAGCCTCCCACACTCAACCCATCCAGGTCCAGACGACGAAGCATGCCTAACCCACCTAAGCTCATCCATACAAGACCCAATCAACAACCTCCAGGACTGGACCCGAACCACCTTCCAGAACCCTTGCTCCGGCGTCACCTCCTACCTCCAAGGCACCACCTGCAACAACGGGCGCATCTACAAGCTCTCTCTCACTAACCTCTTTCTCCAGATCAAATTGATTCTTCTGCGAGGGAGTATAAAATGGATACTGAGCGAAACACTCCCATTTTCGCTTCTGAATAACATCTTTGTGAAGATGGAGAGTGTTGAAGGAAATGGTGCTGTTGCCGAGTCTGGTTCTCACTCGGTGGGCGAAGAAGGGAAAGAATTGAACAACTGTGAAGCGGGTTTCTGACTGACATGGATAAAGCTCAAAATAGCTTGGAAAAGAAAGGTGATGGAACCAAAAGAGCCTACTCAAGGGAGGAGGTGGAGGCCCTGAGGTTTGTAAATCTAGAATCACAGCAGAAAAAGTGGATTGAGATATACTGTGGGCTTGCGCCCATTGTGGCGGGGGAATATGACGGTCTGATTGCTTGTAATCATCAGCAGCACATCCAAATTAGCTTTGATCCGCGGAAACAATTCGGAAAGAAGAAAAAGACCCCTGCAGTTCTTGGTAAGAGGAAGTGCTTGGAGCTTGTGTGTATGTTTTCCAAAGAAATGCTCTCCCCCGCCAACCCGAGACAGAGAGAGAGAGACCATGTATTTGTTACCCCATGAGAGTGGGTGATCTTTGTATGTAGAGAAGTCGCCTCTGGTGGCGGCGAACTGGAAGCTATATGTATTGATAGAGATGACAGCGGAATAGGTTGAGGTCTGGCGGGCGGCTAAGGTGAGGTTGCCGCCCGCCGGTGAAGCGAAAATACTAGGTTCTAAACCCGCTCTGATACCATGTTAAATTCAATGTATAAAGAGAAATAGAGAATTGTATAGATATTGATTGTATTATTGATTGATGTTGAATATGTTTACAATGATTCCTATATATAGAAGAGTAGAGTAGGTAGGTGTGTAGTAGGTGGAGTAGGTGGTAGTAGGTGGTAGTGGTAGGTGGAGTAAGATATAGTTTTTTTTACATTCAACAAGTGAACCTTCATAAGGTTTATTTATTTATTGATGTTTTAGAAACTGTAATTGTATAATGGATAGTATCTTTTAGTTTACATATTAGGCGGTTAACCAGTGCCCAATCACGTAATGGTGTTTGATGCAGTGCATAGTGGCAAAAGCTCAAAAATCATTCTTTGGTCATGTAATTCATAGTTTTGGTTGGTAGTGTAACGGATTGACTTCATTGAATTCTACTTCTAGCACAAGCAGTACCCTATATCTCAGCTTGTTCTTTCTTTTCGACCAAAAGACAGAGGGACATGTGAACATAGCAAAGAAGGAAAAAAATAATCTCATCACTAAAACAGATCCTAATGGTGCTAATTAAGGAGGGATTTTACAATGACCCACCACTTAAAAAAAAAAAGAAAAGAGGATAACACAATGAATTACCATCACTCCTATTTACATTTTGTGGAAAGAAAATAATGAATTAATCTGCCCAATATGAGAACAACCTTACAGAAGCATTTGGGTCACAATTGAACACATCAATGTATTACTGCCCGCTATCTTCAATCTAATGCACCTCCCTGTTCTCCGAATGTGTTTACAGTGGTCGGCAATGGTGGATCTTGGAAAAGTGGCTGTGCATGATTTTAAAAGTGAGAGAGAGGTAGTGACAAAAAATAAAAGTTTCTTCCAGAGCAGAGCAAGGAAGAAAGTTCTTGTTGATGGGCAAAAAAGTTTAAAACGGTCAAGATGACTAGTAGGTTGACGTTGTCCGTTGAATGCCGTTGACTGGTAAGTTGACTGCGGCACCACGTGGTACGAGTGACGTGGTGCCTTTGAGGCGATGAATAATTTCTCGTTGGGAAGCATCCTCTTAGACCACTATACATTTTGTTTCAATTTTTGAACTCAAATTTTCTAAAAATTAAATGTTTTATTTTTTGTATTTTTTTATTTATAATAAAAATTAAAATATTTATAAAAAAATATATTTTTAAAAAATAATAAATATATAAAAATATAAAAATATACTGAATTTTTATATTTTTAACATTTATGAATTTTTAAAGCTTTTTTTAAAAAATATTATACTTTTTAAGTATATTTATATTAGATGTATCTAAAAATTAAAAAATTACATAAAATATTTAAAAAATTCAATAAAATAAAATATAAAAATAAAAAAACTCAATTTTCAAATAAAAGATTCAAACCAAAAAAAGGTGATAAGTACTTTTTAGCCAAAAGAAGCTTTTTGTTAGAAAAATCACAATTAACTAATTCTTATTCAACTTTCCAAATATTAGGTTGTTGCAGTCATTCCTCGTTTGGAGAGTCACGATAACTTCTCCAAACAAATAAAACTTTGAGTGCTGCTGGAGACCCCGGCAGTAGACGACACCTCTCCACGTGCGGGGCTGTCAATGGATAAAAACAAAGAAAAAAAAAAAAAACAATTTTTTTTGTTTATCTTCTCTGCTTCTCCCTATCATGAAATTGATCAAGGGATGAGTAGAATCAGTTCACAAATTATCAATGGTCGCAAGGTTGTTGCATCATGATCTATGAATCGATGGGACAAAGGCTCAATGAATGAAAAGAAAAGACCAACAAAACATCCTCCCTATCATGGAGTTACCTCAAGGGAAGTCGTAGACATTGATTCGATTATTATACTTTACTATTAATCTTGTGAATCAAACATACAAAGTACAAATGATTTATAAGTTTGTTTTTTGTTGCAACATGTAGGCTGCCATAGTGGAGCAAAAAAGAGTTTGGTAAATATAAACACTTTTTTATATTTATTTAAAATATAAATTGTCGTATATAATTTTGAAAATTATATCTCGCTTCTGAGATTTTTAATTTTATAACAAATAGTCTTATTTTCTTAATAAATCATTGAGTAAATTAATAATTTTTACTAATGCTAAAAATTTATTTTAATTAAGTAAAATGTAAATAAAATATACTTACATTTTATTTAATTTTACACTCTTTTTTTTAAAATCCTTTTCCAAATCTTTAAATCAAAAACAATGTAAAAGTTATAGGAAAATGCATGAGACCCAGTAGGGTGGCTGGGGGTCCCTTCTAATTGGTCAAAAAAAAATTGTTTTTTTTTTTTTTCTTTTTTATCCATTGACAGCCCGCACGTGGAGAGGTGTTCGTCTACTGCCGGGGTCTCCAGCAGCACTCAAAGTTTTATTTGTTTGAGAAGTTATCGTGACTCTCCAAACGAGAATGACTGCAAAACAACCTAATATTTGGAAAGTGAATAAGAATTAGGTTAATTGTGATTTTTCTAACAAAAGCTTCTTTTTTTGGCTAAAAAGTACTTATCACCTTTTTTTTGGTTTAATCTTTTATTGGAAATTGAGTTTTTTTATTTTTATATTTATATTTTATTGAATTTTTAAAATTTTATGTAATTTTTTAATTTTAATACATCTAATATAAATATACTTAAAAAGTATAATATTTTTTAAAAAAAGCTTTAAAAATTCATAAATGTTAAAAATATTAAATTCGTATATTTTATATTTATATATTTATTATTTTTAAAAATATTTTTTTATTAAATATTTTAATTTTTATTATAAATAAAAAATACAAAAAATAAAACATTTAATTTTAGAAAATTTGGAATTCAAAAATTGAAAAAAATGATTAGTGGTCTAGAGGATTCTTCCCAACGAGAAAATTGAATCGCCTCAAAGCACCACGTCCACTCCTAACCAGTGGTGCCGCAGTTCAACTACCAGTCAACGGCATTCACGACAACGTCAACCTACTAGTCATCTTGACCGTTTTATAACTTTTTGCCTCATACAACAAAACTTTCTTCCTTGCTCTGCTCTGGAAGAAACTTTATTTTTTGTCACTACCTCTCTCTCACTTTTAAAATCATGCACAGGCCACTTTTCCAAGATCCACCATTGCCGACCACTGTAAACACATTCGGAGAACAGGAGGTGCATTAGATTTGAAGATAGCGGCAGTAATACATTGATGTGTTCTCATTGTGACCTCAAATGCTCTGTAAGGTTGTTCTCATATTGGGCAGATAATTCATATTTCTTTTCCACAAAATGTAAATAGGAGTGATGGAAATTCATGTGTGTATCCTCTTTTTTTTTTTTTGAAGGTGGTGGGCATTGTAAAATCCCTCCTTACTTAGCACCATTAGGATCTGTTTTAGTGATGAGAATTATTTTTTCCTTCTTTGTCTATGTCACATCGTTTCCCTCCTGTCTTTTGGTCGGAAAAGAAAGCAACAAGCTGAGAATAGGGTACTGCTTGTGCTAGAAGTAGAATCAATGAAGTCAATCCGTTACACTACACCAAAACTAGAATTACATGACCAAAGAATGATTTTTTGAGCTTTTGCCACTATGCACTGCAATCAAACATCATTACGTGATTGGGCACTGGTAACCGCCTAATATGTAATACTGAAAAAGATTACTAGTCCATTATAGACCATTACAGTTCTAAAAAGACAAAAAATACAATAAACACCAATAAATAAATGAAGACGTTATGAACGTTCACTAAAATTGTAATAAATACAATGGATAGAGGAAGGTTTTGTGTTCTACAACTTATTCACATGTAATGATTACAATCATATTTTCAACAAAAAATAAAATAAAAAAAAATTAAACTAGAATTTCAATTGACTTCCTTTCTTCACAACATTGATTTCAAATTTTCTTTCAAGGATACAATCTCATATGTCATCTCAGTGCTTCACTAACAACACATCCACCATAAAAAGTCAAGCCAAAGTCTCCTTGTGATTTAACCAAGAGGAAGATCCTCACTTGTGCAGATCTTGCATATGGGTATAGGTATTAATTCTCACTTTGGACAATTCCAACTTAATTGTTAAAATGAAAACTGAAACGCAAGCCACAATGAAAATCAGAAAAATAGTAAAACATAAACCAAAATGAAACAATACTCCATTCAGACTCTCAACAAACAAAGTGTAATAGTGTAGGCTAACGTTTGCCTTGGTTATGCTTTAGCTGTAATGTAGCTCTGGATTCGCTAGCTTGAATCCGAGCTGCGGAATTTGTCCCGCAATGTCGCGCTAGAGAAGAGGAGAAGAGAAGAAGACAAATCATCGAGGTAGAAGAAGTGAATTCGAAAGATCACAGACACAAGGAAGAAGCGCAAGAACTTGCTGGAGGGGCCAATTCAAAATCAGAGGTGAGGCGGAGGGGAGTGCGGAGGCTGCACGGCTCGGATGGCAGAGCCGGAGGCGGGTGGGTGGCCGACCGACGACGAGCTGCGATGCCAACTAGCTGTGTTCAAACGAACGGTCGACAGCTGTGTCCGAAACGAGCTCTGTTCTCTCTCGCCTCTGCCCTGCTCTCTCTCGCCTGGTGTTCAAGCGAAGAAGAAGAAGAAAAGAAATAAAGAAAAGGACCGATAAAAGAAAACGAAGAAAAAGAAGAAAAAAAAAAGAATGGCAAAACGACGTGTTTTGCCATTCGAGCCAAAATCGAGCCACAGAATTTACGAGCTACACCCCTACCTAATTCTGGGCATGGGTCTACTCACATTGTACCAGATGTCAGTTTTTGATAGGTCTCGTGGCACCCACGTTGAATGACGTCCTGCCATTGGGCCATGAATGAAAATCTCTCCTTCCAAATTCCTTCATCTTTCAATTATATCCACACTATCTACTATACACTCACAAGAAAAAAGTCATACATCAATAAGTCTCCTCATCCCCCATGTCCTCACATACTACCTAATTAAACGTAATTCTTATTCAACTTTCCAAAATATAGGTTGTTGCAGTCATTCCTCGTTTGGAGAGTCACGAATAACTTCTCCAAACAAATAAAACTTTGAGTGCTGCTGGAGACCCCGGCAGTAGAGACACCTCTCCACGTGCGGGCTGTCAATGGATAAAAACAAAGAAAAAAAAAAAAAAAACAATTTTTTTAGACCAATTAGAAGGGACCCCAGCCACCCTACTGGGTCTCATGCATTTTCCTATAACTTTTACATTGTTTTTGATTTAAAGATTTGGAAAAGGATTTTAAAAAAAAAAGTGTAAAATTAAATAAAAATGTAAGTATATTTTATTTACATTTTACTTAATTAAAATAAATTTTTAGCATTAGTAAAAATTATTAATTTACTCAATGATTTATTAAGAAAATAGACTATTTGTTATAAAATTAAAAATCTCAGAAGCGAGATATAATTTTCAAAATTATATACGACAATTTATATTTTAAATAAATATAAAAAAGTGTTTATAATTTACCAAACTCTTATTTTGCTCCACTATGGCAGCCTACATGTTGCAACAAAAACACAACTTATAATCATTTGTACTTTGTATGTTTGATTCACAAGATTAATGTAAAG
>NW_021025332.1:3453305-3497118 GCF_004153795.1 Camellia sinensis
CCTACTCCATTATTAATAATCCTACAAATTTGTTGGATTAATTATCCATTGGATTAATAATCCCACCCCTACCCCATTACTAATAATCCTACAAATTTGTTGGATTAATTATCCATTAGATTAATAATTCTAAACCAAAATGTTAAAACAAACATAGGATAATTGGGCCTACGGATTAATAATCCTAATCCCATGCTCTAATCCACTCAATCAAACATGCACAGAATCTATTATTTGTTCTATTTGTTGATTACCATCATTATTTGAAAAGAATAAATTACCTGTTTATAAAATATATTTTTTTCTTCTAATTTAGATTTTTATTTATTTAAATTTAAAACTGCACATGATTTGATTTTTTGTGCCTTTAATAATCAGAAATTATCTAATAGTTTGGGAACATCATGGCCATATTTGACTTGTGTTTGTGAAATAATTTTGAAAAATAATTTTCTGAAAAGAGTTAATAAAATTTGAAAATTCGTTTGATTGTATGTTTCGAAAATAGTTTTAGAATTTTGAATGATTTAATTAAATTTTTTTTTTTTGGAGTTCACATCTTTCTTCCATTTTTTTTTTTTTTTTTGTCTTTAGTGACTTTTTTTCAAAATTATATCAAATTTTTTTACTTTTCCGGTCTATCTTGACAAGACGAATCTAAAATGTACATTTTTTTGAAAATTTTTTAAAAAAAATTGAAAAAGCCAAAATAAGTCTAAAAAGTCCATTATTTTCTGCTTATTTTTGTTTTTTTGAACTGTTTTTGGAATTTTTTTTAATTTTTTTTTTATAATTTTCCCATTTGTCTTGTCAAGTTCTTGAAGGTTAAAGCTTTTTGAAAAGTTTTATAAAAAATTCACTAAAAATGAAAATAAACCCAAAAAGAGTCAAAAAAAAAAAAGAAAAAAGAAAAAAAAAGTAAACCCAGAACCAAGTTAGTCGTATTAGATCCAATCCACCTTGAAATAAGAGATTTGAAAATTTGAGACATTTGGATCCATTATCTTTCAATTCAACAAGAAATCAATGTCAAGAAGGTTATGACCAGTATATTTTTTAAAACAAATCATTAAAAAAATAAAAATTATAAAATAAAAAAATTACGATCATCAAATTGATTTAATTTTTTTTTATAAATCATATACATGAGAGTTTTATAAAATGAACAATTTAAATAATCGAAACGAGACTCGCAATGGGCCTATCCTATAATTTTCTTTAGTTGAGAGGTGAAATTGAGAAAGCCCAATTCTCATTTATTTTGACCTTGTTTGGGAAGAGAGTTTGGTTAAAATAGTCTATTAAAAGGTAAAATAGGTTAAAATAAGTAATAAGATAAAATATCACATCTAACCCATAATTATTTCACTTTTTCTCTCACAATCATCAAATTAACTTTTTTTTTTTAAAAAAACAACTAACCTCTCAAACACAACTTTTTAGTTAAGCTAAAATAGTCAAAAAAAACTAAATAGCCAACTAAGAAAAAGAATATGTAAGCCAAATAGCCAGGCTAAAATAGCCAACTGAGCCAAATAATCAGGCTAAAATAGATAACTTCCCAAACAAGGCTTTTGCAAGGTTGTGTTTGGAGTATGAATTTGAAAAGAGAAAGGAGAATAGAAAATGTATGTAAAATGTGAATGAAATATAATTCGTTTCACTTATATTTTACACACGTTTTTATGTTTTCCTTTCCAAATCTCTACCTAAATTCATAATGCAAACACATCATAAAAGCAAAAGGATATTTTTGTCATAAATGTGAAAAAAAAAATGATTTGCAAACAAAAAATACATACAAAAACTTTCACACAAATAATGTAATAATGACATTTTAAAATTATAAACCCCTATAATTGTCCTTTTTTTTTTCATTTTTTTCTTTTTTATATATTTGAAATGAATGAACACAAATGTGCCAGGTTATTCTATATGAATTTATTATATAAATTTTCTATTTATATATCAGCACTCAAATAATAATAAATGAAAGGGTTAAGTGCCTAAATTTTTAGTGAGGATAAACTGACATGGACAATAAAAAAGTAAGAGTGATGATATATATATATTAAAATTAAAAAAAAAATTGTATAATTTATACAGAATGAGATAGTATAGGCTATTTTACTTAAAATTAAAAGATCCATTCAAGTGAATGACTTACAATTTTAAAAATATCACCGTCATCTCATCTCATCATTGTGGACGGGTATGAAATGCAATTATATACCACATTACTCTGTGTATAAATTTTTTATTTATAAATCATTTTCGAGAGAGTACAGTTTTTTTTTTATTATTTTATTATTTTTTATATTTAGATTGTAGAGTAAAGTCTAATTAAAAATTGTTTAGAATGATTTAAATAAATATATTTTTTAATTTTTAATTAAAAGATATATAAAAAAATAAAGAAATATGTCACTTAAAAAGATAAAAAATATAAACATGCTGCTATTAACACTCCATTAATTATTTTGAACTCCCCATTTTTGGATCCCTACTTATAAATTCTAAAACACTAAAATTTCTTTTCTCTTCCAAAATAATACCAAAATTATCTTTGTGAAAACCTTTCACCTATTCAATTGAATACACACCCCCACACCCCAAAAAGTCTCTCTCCCCAAAACCTTAACAAAACTCATGAAAATGATTACTGCTTCATTTTTACATACTTGTTCATGACTTAAGAAAATAAATGCATAGTTTGTTGTTGTTGTTGATTCAAAATTCCCCTTCAGTGGATTTTGTGATCTTTACGAGTTTCGGTTATCGGTTGCCGAACAAATAAGAAATATTCGGTTACTTGTTCCCGAACAAATGAACAATGTTCCGTCCTGTGTTCTAGAATTTGGTCATATATTCAAGAGTTTAATTCCGAAAAAATGCCGAACAATTTTTATTATTATTGTCATTTTTTTCAAGAAACATGCTTTTACAAAATCAATCTCTTCTGAGTTAAGAACACCATCAAAACTATGAATCTCATCTGAACTTTTATTATTGTATTCCTCTCGTTTTATGGAGTTGTGATTGTCGAAAAAACTTCCATTCATTGTCATTATCGGAGAAGTATAGGTAATCAAATAGTTGTTACCGTTACTATCGAAATATTGTCGCCAAAGGGTTTTTAAGGTTTTGAGGATGGGTAGGTTTTGAATGTGGGATTTGAAAAATATGAATGGATGGTGATGGAGCTGAATACTCTCATAAACCCTAACTCATGATGTAATAGGTTTGTGAGCTTAATTGAGAGATGGTATGTCCCAAAACTATTGATATTCTTTTTAATAATTTCATTTAAAATTATTGTTGTAATAAAATAAAAAAAAAAATCTAAAAAATAAGATATTCAAAATAATTGATGAAAAATGTTAACAGCAACACTTGAATATAAAATGTGTAATTGTAACTGAGGAAAAGGCAAAACAAAGGAGAAAGGGTTGGCTCTGTTCCGCCTCTCTCCCCTGTTCCGGCTCTGTTCCGTCTCTCTCCCCTGTTAGCAATGAGTAATGATAGGCGTGGTTAAATTCTTAAAAATCACCAAAATTAAGCTCTTAAAATGCTTATAAACTTCAAGCACAACATAGACCAAAAAAAAAAGAAGCTTTGAAATCATACAGACAAGATCTCGCACAATGACAATTGTAAAGTGATAAAATAAAAACTGAGTTTTCATACCTTATTGCAAAAAATAAAAAGGAGATGAAGTCTGTAACTTCTTCTGAGGGGTTTGAAATATCAAATGGAGAAAGAACAATTGCAATGGGAAAGATGAGAAGGAGAATGAGGTCAATGTGATGTGAGGAAGGAGCTGGGAAGACTTTTCTTGACTTTGTGGTGAGAAAATAATAATTATGAAAATTTCTGTTAAAAAAATCACCACTAGGGCAGGAAGGAGCTGGGAAGACTTTCTGTTAAAAAAATCACCGCTAACCACCCTTAGGCTTTTGAGAAGAGTTTTTTTAATAATTTTTTATTTTTAGTTAAAATATAAAATAAAAAAAATAATTTAGAATATTTTTTTAATTTTTTACAAAAAATATATAAAAAATAGAGGGAGAATTTTTTTTTTTAATTTTTTGATATAAATTATTAACTTTTTAAATTTTTTAATAATTTTTTAAGTTTTAAATTAAAATAATGAATTACTACAGGAGACCTAGCTAATTCTGTATTCAACTTTTCAAATATAAAGGTATTCACTGTAGCTTCTTCAAACATTAAATTTCTTACAGGTTGCAGCAAAAACACAATTTACAAATCATTTGTACTTGAATCAATTATTATTTGCTCTATTTGTTGATTACCATCATTATTTATTTGAAAGAGTTCTATTAGTCACCTCAAATAAATTACTAAATATTTTATCAAACCTTTTATATAAGTGTGAGACTCATATATATGTGATTTGTATAGGCCTTATATGCATGGGAGAGGTTTGATAGAATATTTGATAATTCATTTAGCTCCATAACATTTTCCTATTTGAAAATAATAAATTACTTGGTTATGGAGTAGATTTTGCGCTTCTTATTTAGCCCTGGTTTGACTATCATTTTGGAGCTAAAAAAGAACAAAATGATAAAATAGGTTAAATAAGTTAATAAGACAAAATATTACATTTAATCCCATAATCATTACACTTTTTCTCTCACAAAAGTCAAAAAAAGTTAAAAAAATCCAAATCAAATGAAGCTAAAAAGACTAGGCTAAAAAAGTCCCAACACAAAAAAATTGATTACATTAGCCAATGTCCAACGAAACTTTAGATTTTTATTTATTTAAATTTAAAAGTTGCACATGATTTGATTTTTTTGATCTTTAATAATCAGTTAAAATAGTCAATAAGACAAAATATCACATCCAACCTATAATCATTTCATTTTTACTCTCACAACAATCAAATCAACTACAAAAAAAAAAAAAAAATCCACTTTCCAAACACAACTTTTTTTAGTCAAGCTAAAATAGTAAAAAAAACCAAATAAAATAGCCTACTTATCAAACAAGGCTTTCGTAAGGTTGTGTTTGGAATATGGATTAGGACCTATACGTAAGTATCCCAAGAGAAAATGTATGTGAAATGTGAATGGAATATAGTTATATTTCACCTACATTTTACACATATTTTATTTTTTCTTTTCCAAATCTCTATCTAAATTCATACTACAAACGCATCATAAAAGAAAAAAGATATTTTTGTCATAAATATGAAAATAAATAAAAAATGATTTCTAAACAAAAAATAAATACAAAAAAATTTATAAAAATAATGTAACAATAACATTTTTAAAATTGTAAACCCCTTTAATTATCTTATTTACTTATTTGAGATGAATGAACACAAATATGTCACGTGATTCTATATGAGTTTATTATACAAATTTTTTGTTTATATATATCATCATTCAAATAATAATATACAAAAGAGTTAAGTGTCCAAATTTTTAGTGAGGATAAAGTGATCCGACGGTAAGTAAAGTGGTAAAAGTGATGATTTACGAATAAAAAAATATTATAAAAAATTTATACGGACTAAGATAACATAGGTGTGTCTATTTATTTTAAATTAAATGACCCATTAAAATTAAGAATAAAGATTGCGAGATCTAATTTTGGAGCTCTAAAAAGAGCTTTAGTAATATAAGAAGGAATGGGGTCCACATGTGATGTGATGTGGGAAATGGGGTTCCTGCTGTGCCTTAAGGCACAACAGACTGTTGTGAGGCCCAATGGGGGCGTTTCTTGAGTCTTTTTCGATGATTCGAACCGTTCATATTGTAAAGTTCGTCGAATAGATCATTCATGAAAAAAATCAAGTGAATTAGACATTTGTAACCTCATAATTAGAGCACATTTATTTTTCAAAAAAAATAAATGGTTAACATGATTTTAATAATTTTTTTAAAACAATTAAGACTTGATCATAGGGTTACAGATGTCCGATTAATTTGATTTTTTTATATAAATAATATACTTGACAAACCTTACAATATGAACTGTTCAGATTATCAAAATACAGTCAAAAAATGCCTCTATGAGACCTCACAACAGGGCTGCTGTGCCATAAGGCACAACAACAACCCTCTGTCCTAAATTTGGTCACCTAAAGATTTTGCCATGTGTAAATTCAATAATAATAATAAATAAAAACTTTTCTCCTACATCTACTCACGTTCATGATAGTTTAACTGCCATAACAATTTCAAATTTTAAAAATCAAATTTACAAGTTTTAAGCACACTCATCAAGCGGACTCACACTTCTAATATTCATTTAAACAAAACTATACATACATAGTGTAAACTGAATTCAATATGTTCAGAGAAAATTGTGATGCTAGAGAAAATTCATCTCAAGAGAAAAATTACACACAATGAGACAACTAACTAGTGAAAATTAAACAAGCAACATAATTTAATGGGTTAGGGAAAATTCAAATGCCAAAGAAAATCAATCAAGGCACTAATGTCAAAGAAATTGCAAAGAAATCTATCTGAACCAAACTACTAGATTCAACAAGATAAACAAGCATATAGAGTAAAGTGAATCCAATATATTCAGAGAAAATTGTGATTCTAGAGAAAATTCATCTCAAGAGAAAAATTATACACAATGAGAGAACTAACCAGTGAAAATCAAACAAGCAACATAATTTGATGGGTTAGAGAAAATTCCGATGCCATAGAAAATTAATCAAGACATATAAGTTAATGTGATTATAATTGTGGTTAGAGAAAATTTAGATTCCAGTAAAAATTCATCACATAGAGGAAACTAACTAGTAAAAATCAAACAAGCAATATAAATTGAAATGCCAGAGAAAATTCATCTCAATCAAACTATTGGCAAAGAAATTGCAGAGAAATTCAACTCAACCAAACTACTAGCTTCAACAATATCAAGCAAGTACATAAAGTAAAGTGAATCCAATGTGTTCAGAGAAAATTCAGATGCAAGAGAAAATTATAGATAAAATCACATAACAAGCTTCAAAAAAATACAAAATGCAATTAAAACGCTAATTAATCTGGATATTATTAAGAAATAGAGACCCTAATTAATTAAAGAATATTATAAAATGCAATAAACTGTAGATATAGAGAAAAACTAGTTCTGGAATAGAAACATTTACTAGAGTGAGGTAATGATAATGAAACCCTAATTACGAATGGAGATGAACCGAGTTGAAGATAAACAGACTCAATGATGAAAGTAAAATGCATTAAAGAATTTTCTAAGAAGAAATCTCAAAGATTTTCACGAATATGAATCTAGCTTCGCTGAATATGATTGATAGAGCTGACATAGCTTTGAAGATGAAGGGACCCAAGTGAAAAGCTTGAAAAAAGAAAAAAAAGGGATATAAGATTTGGATGAGCAAATCGAATTCAGAAAGGAAAATCTCGAGATTGAAGAAGCCATTGTTGTTTGCTTCAATTTTGTTATCGTTCTCAATGAGAAAGAGAGTCATAGTGGTAGAGGACGCGGCGATGTGGGAGGCTACGACTGGAGAGAGAAGAGAGGAGAGAAAATGAGAAAATGAGTGTGATATATAGGTGCAGGTGAAGGATCTTAGGCTATAAAAATAAAATATTGTGAACCTCTCCCATTACTAAAAGTTAGAGATGAATGTTAGACCAATTTTCCCTAGTTGAAATAAATATAAACAAATTCAAAAAAGAAAACAAATTAAAAAAAAGTTAAACTCTCATATCTTTTTTTTCTTTGTTTTTTTTTAATCCAAAATTTAAAAATGGATAAAAAAAATGTTAAATTTAAATAGTAAATTCAACCTAAGAAGTATATAAGACATTAGGTCCTATGAATATTTTTTTTGGGTGAGAAATTCACTCTTTGTAAAATATTGTGGTGAAAAATTCATTTTATAAATTTGGAGGACATCTTATTTCCAATTTTTCCTTTTAATTTTTAATTAACACAAATATGTTGAAATTAATTCTATCTGTGTGAATTTTCTATCTGTTGAAATTAATTCTATCTGTATAAGACATTAGGTCCTGTGAATATTTTTTTGGGTGAGAAATCCACTCTTTGTAAAATATTGTGGTGATAAATTCATTTTATTAATTTGGAGGACATCTTATTTTCAATTTTATCCTTTTAATTTTTAAGTAACACTAATATGTTGAAATTAATTTTATCTGTGTGAATTTCTATCTGTTGAAATTAATTCTATATGTATGAAATTTTTATTTATTTAAATTTTTTTTTCTATCTGTTAAAATTCTAAAACTATATCTGTTGAAATTATTATCCTATTTTTTTCTATCTGATTGAAATTCTAGTTCTAATTTTCCTATATGTTGAAATTCAACTTACAGATTTGTTTAAATTCAAAACACATATATCTTATCTATTTTTTCTACCTGTTCATCATCAACAACAACAATTAACAACTTAAGAATAAATAAATAAATAAAGATCTGATCTGAATCTCCACAGGTCCAGATCTAACAGAAAGAAAAATCAATATTATTGCAACATCTTATATATCTACATATATCTTTCTTTATATATGTGTTGGAATAGTAAAGAGAGAGAGGAAAATAATATGTATTGTATTGAATGAATTGTATTAAATGAATTGTCTTATACAATAGAATGTCTATATATATAGGCTGAGAAAGAGTATCCTACTAGAAATCTTTGTGAAACATACTAAGTCTCATATTCTTGTTGCTCAGATTTATGTTGATGATATTGTGTTTGGATCCACTGCTGAACATCTTGTGAAATATTTTTCGGATTGCATGACACATGAGTTTGAGATGAGCATGATGGGAGAGTTGTCTTATTTTTTGGGTCTTCAGATTAAACAGTCTCCTTCAGGTATATTTGTGTCTCAGTCTAAGTATGCGAGAAATCTTGTGTCTAAGTTTGGTCTTGAGTCTGCCAAACATGCCCGCACTCCCATGAGCACCAGTCTTCACCTCTCCAAAGATTCCTCTGGTATTGATGTTGATCCTACCCTTTATAGGAGTATGATAGGGAGTCTTTCGTACCTCACAGCCAGTCGTCCTGATATTGCTTTCAGTGTAGGTGTTTGTGCTCGTTACTAAGCTAGTCCTAAAGAGTCTCATCTTCTTACTGTCAAACACATCATTAAATATGTTAATGGAACATTGGGGTATGGGGTTTGGTTTTCTACTGATACTACAACTAAAATTACTGGTTTTTCTGATGCCGACTGGGCAGGGTGTGCTGATGATAGGAAAAGTACATCCGAGGGGTGTTTTTACCTTGCGAATAATCTGGTTTCCTGGCATAGTAAAAAGCAAAATGCCATCTCTCTTTCGACTGTTGAGGTTGAGTACATTGCTGCAGGGAGTTGTTGTGCACAAATGCTGTGGATGAAGCAAATGCTTCATGATTATGAGATAGAACAGAACACTCTTACTCTTTTCTGTGATAACACAAGTGCCATAAACATTTCAAAAAATCCTGTCCAACACTCTCGCACCAAACACATTGACATTCGTCATCATTTTATTCGAGAGTTAGTGGAAGAGGGCCTTGTTGTTCTTGAGCATATTCCCACTGAGCATCAAAAAGCTGATATTTTTACAAAACCCCTTGATCTTCTTCGGTTTGAGTTCCTTAGAAAGACCTTGGGTGCCATGCTCGATCACTAGAGTGTTACTTGTTACTTGAGTAGGTGTAAGTGTTTTGCCTTACGTATGCTTGGATGTCATAATCTCATTGTCATTGATATCTGTTGCACTTGCATCCAACTTTTTATGTACACTACTCATGCTGTTTACAAGATCTTATTGTTCATTGGTCATAGCTCATTTTGAATGCCCATGCTCACTAACCTCATGATCTCATTCTGTACACATCCTTGAGATTAATTGTTGCAGGGGTTTCCGCACATGTGATCAAAGTTCTCTATGGACCACTAACAGTGTTTCTTGTACTTTTACTGTGGAATTGACCGATACTAGCATATCATGGGTGATGTTGAGTCTCTTAACCATCTACCATCTGTTTTCACTTCCACGGTTTCTCCCTCAGTTCCTTGAAGTCCGGACATTAGGAAAAGGCTACCTCAGAGGCACCAACCAGGCCATCCTTTATGATTTCATTCTTCTCTAGTTTGGTTTCCATACTCTTGAGAGTGAAAGCCACCAGGGAGTGCCCACAAGAAAGAAAAAGTTAAAAAAAAAAAAAAAGGGACTCATTGATTGAGGGGGAGCCTCCGCTTTTACTCAACAAATACCCCGTGATTCCTAGTGGTTTGACTTTTCACTATATTGTTGAGTTACTCATGATGGAGGTCCAGCCATCCGATCACTACTAGGATTAACTCTAGCTCAGTGACCTCTCATGGATTGCACACACACACTTTCTTTTGTGAGCTCTCATGTTGGATTTTGAGTTGTACATTCTCATGTAGCTTATGATCATTGATTATATTTTATCTGCTTTGCTCATGATTTCCAGTGTTATTTTTTTTACAAAATTGCAAGTTTACAGACTTCATGAACTGCGGATTATCTCATCTTAGTATTCAATTCTGGCTGAATGTGCTCATCTACTTTTGTTTCGGGTCTCACTTCTTGTTATTGAGTATTTTGTTTTTATTTAAAAAACAAAAAAAAAAATTGTTTTTTTCCCCGCTCGAGCGGCACTTTTTACGCTCGAGCGTAGTTTTGAGCCTTGCAGGAGTTTGCTCTCTGCCTTACAGTTCTGAGAGGGGTGAATTGGAGCTCGAGCGTTTGTGTTCCCGCTCGAGCTGGTCTCTGCGTGTTTTGTCTCACGCTCGAGCGTTAAATAGTACGCTCGAGCGGACTGGTTTTGTATATATTTCTCTCTTTCGTCCTTTCAGTTCATTTTTTCCACAGTGCTCTTTCTCTCCTAGGTTTTTTTTGTGCTTCCCGTCCTCTGCTCTTCCGTGGTGTTTCCTTGGTGTTTTCGTGTGTTTCCACATCTCAGGTTTGTCTCTTCTCTCTTTCTCCTTTGCTCTTGTCGGGTCTCTGTTCTTTGATTTATTCGTATTTAGTTTTCTTTCTTGCGTTGTTTTACAGTATGTCGATGGGTCTGTTATGCCTTTATACATCTTGTTGAAGGTCCTTCATTGTTGCTTTTGATTAGTTAATAATGCTGTACTGTCCATGTCTTGCATCTAGGGTTAGCATTTTGCGCATTTTGCTAGTTTTTGATTGCCTTTGAAATTGGGGATTTTAGTCTACCTCTATTATCTTGTGTTACTTGATCCTATTTTTTTCTCTGAATAAGTCTCTCATCATGCTGCATACATATGTGTTTGACTGCTGTTTTCTTAGTCCTAGTACACATCACGTTTACTCTGCTTCATACTTGCAATTTTTGAAATCCTTTGCATACATTTTTGCATTCTAGATTTCTTTTATTGCCTCATGTTGCTATATCACTGTGTTACTAATGTTTCTGTTGTTTCTCTTGTCCTTGTTGGTTTTTGGTTGTATTGGGTTGGGGTTTGTTTGTCTTGTTTAGTCATGTCCACCTTCAAAAGACGTAAGTCTACAGCCTCTCGCCCTACATATAACACTGACTGCTTCCCGTCAGCTGAAAAAGCCAAGTTATATCGCGAGTCCTACTCCTCCCACTCCATCCATCTTGAACGAAATGTACAAACCTCCACCTTTGAGTCCATTTCTATCCGATCTTTCTTTGATTCTTTGGGTGGGGATCAGGTACTTTTGTTCTCTGGGTCTCAAAATCTTACTTGGGTACGGGAATTTTATTGCAATATGGATGGTCTTAATGACATTGGAACATCTTTTAAGACCTGGGTTAGGTCCAAGGAAATCACTGTTACCACTGACCTTATCCGCGAGATTTTAGGGATTCGTGAGAGATTTCCTATTTTTTTCCCTTTTCCAGTACGCCTCACGTGTGATTTTGATGAGGTTGCTCAGTTTCTTTGTGGTTGTCCTCGTTCTTGGCCTTCTGGTTCCTTGATCAAACAGAATGAACTTCTTCCACAATTTAGGTTACTCAACTTAATTGTGTGTGTCAATATCATAGTTACCACCCACTGCTCTGAGATTAACCAGGATCAAGGCTTTGTTCTTCAGTGTATAGCCCAAAACCATCCCATTGATCTTGCCACTCTTATCATTCAGAAGATGGTTGCTCCTTTTGAGCGCAACAATCTTGGCTTACCTTATGGCTGTCTTATTAGCCGACTTTTAGCAAAATTGAAGGTCCCTGCTTTTGATGAGGACGAATTTGCTTCTCCTTCCCGTCTGTTTACCAAAAAGACTGTCTCCCAGAGTCAGTCTCACATTAGGGGGGTTCCTTCTGGTTCGGGTCGATCTGGTGCAGGTCCCAGTACTGCTGCGGCCATGGCAGAGGAGGCCGAGTATGATGCTGCTGCTGGTGGGGATCTTGGTGAGGGGGAGCAGCACCCTCCAGTTCGTACAGTTCATGGTCAACTTCAGTTCCTCGAGCGCTCTGTTGGTTCCCGATTTGACCATCTTGAGGCGCGGATGGATATATTTGAGGCCAGACTCACAGATCTTGAGACCACTACCGATGCTCGTTTCACTGTCTTGGAGGCTTTTTCCCAGCGGATTGAGGATTCGGTGGCACAATCTTCATCCCAGTTGGCTCAGATCTTGACCTTGCTTCAGATGCAGTCTCCCCCTCCGGCTTCGTGATCTTGCTCTTTGCTATTTTGTTTTGTTTCTCTTTCTTTTGTTCCTTCCCGGACAAAAAGGGGGAGTGTTGGTGATGTTTTGGCTGATTATGGTACAGTTGATGTTTTGGCTGATTATGGTTGTTTTGGCTGATTATGGTACAGTTGATGTTGGTACAGTTGCTTTTATCTTATCCTTCTTTGGTACAGTTGGATTGTGTTTTTTTGTTTTGGATGATTTTTTTTGACTTGTCATTGGTTATTTCTTATTTCATCCTTCTAATCCAGTTCCACATATTTTTGGTTGGCTTGTGTGTGGTTGTTTACTTTCAGGATAGTTGTTCACAAGCATGGATTTGGATCGTCGTTGGTGGTGTTGTTTTTTTTTGGATTTATGTTGGAACATTGTTTTTAGACTAGTTTGGAATATTGTTTGAGTTCTTTTGTGATGTTGTTAGGATATCTGTTTTAGAATGGTTTTGTCCGGGATTTGACAAAGGGGGAGATTGTTAGGACCCTTTGTTGTCAAAATCCATGGATCAAAACCAAAGTTGTTACAGGTTTCAGTTTTCCAGTTTTTCAAATTTTGGTCTCCCCGCTCGAGCGGGGAAAAGTACGCTCGAGCGGGGATTGGAAGCTCTCAGCATCTCTGCAGTCGCCTGAAAAAGTACTGGATGGTGTGATTCGACGCTCGAGCGTCAAAACCGACGCTCGAGCATGGAGCCTGTATGAAATCGCAGAATTTGAAGTCTCCGCTCGAGCGGGAAGACCCACACTTGAGCGGACCGCGCGATCCCAGATTTCCAGATTTGTTAAAGGAGTTGGTTTTCTTCTGAAACTAGGATTGCTTTGGTTTTCTATAAATAGTTGGATTTCTCCCAACACTAGAGGAACTTCTCCAGATCTTATTTTTGGATCTTAAGGTTTATATCTGGAGAGATTTTGCTAGTTTTCTTTGATGTTTTTATTGAGTATTCAACTCATGATCTAAAGAGAGTACATCAAAGGTTTGTTTGTTATACACAAAAGAGAGAGTTATTCTTCAGTTGTGGATTCTGAAGAATTCGAGCCTGAAGCTTTGGTGGAATCCGGAGTGGCTCATCAGAAAGGATTGATCAGTTCCGAGACGAAGTCGTGGAGAAAGAGTTACAGAAGATTCGAAGACAAATTGACTGAGTTGGGTAATTTGTATGTTATCTTTGTAATCTTTCTTACTTCAGTAGTGGATTGATTAGTGGCGTTTCGCCCGTGGTTTTTTAATCATAGTTGGAGGTGTCCAATTGTGGTTTTTTCCACGTAAAAATCGTTTGTGTCAATTTATTATTTATTCTGAAAAACAAACAATCTAAATCACTTTCGTAAGTGCTTGTTAATTTAGATTGTGTGTTTTGAATTTTTAGGATTTGAAATATTTGAATCTTGATCTAATCACGAATCACTTAGGATTTTCAAGGTCAATGTGATGTGAGGAAGGAGCTGGGAAGACTTTTCTTGACTTTGTGGTGAGAAAATAATAATTATGAAACTTTCTGTTAAAAAAATCACCACTAGGGCAGGAAGGAGCTGGGAAGACTTTCTGTTAAAAAAATCACCGCTAACCACCCTTAGGCTTTTGAGAAGAGTTTTTTAATAATTTTTTATTTTAGTTAAAATATAAAATAAAAAAAATAATTTAGAATATTTTTTTAATTTTATACGAAAAATATATAAAAAATAGAGAGAGAATTTTTTTTTTAATTTTTTGATATAAATTATTAACTTTTTAAATTTTTTAATAATTTTTTAAGTTTTAAATTAAAATAATGAATTACTACAGGAGACCTAGCTAATTCTGTATTCAACTTTTCAGGTTGCAGCAAAAACACAATTTACAAATCATTTGTACTTGAATCAATTATTATATGTTCTATTTGTTGATTACTGAGAGGGTAATTTTTGGGAAAAATTGGGCCGAGCTTCGAGTTGGGCTTTAAGGCCCAAAACACGAAGGATTAAGTAAAAAGGCCGTAATGGATACTTCGGCCTAGGGGGCAAGGTTACTCCGGTCTTGAGGAGACAAAGTTACTTCGGCCCAAGGAGGTGAGGTTACTCCGGCTCATGAAGAGATAGATGCTTTGGTCCAAGGAGAAGTAAAGCTACTCCGGTCCGTAGGCAACTCGGAATTAGGCCGGTCTCAGAGTTAGTCCGGCCGCAGTATGTTCTGGGAAGGCCGGTTTTGGAATTAGTCCGGTCGTGACGTACTATGGTTAGGTCGGTCAGACCTTGCTACTTGGAAGTTTGAGCTCGCCAAGGTTGAACAGGGACAGCCGAAGAAAGGAATTAGAGGAGAAGACCGAGCTATGGACGGTTCGGCCCTCTGTGGCTCGGTATAGCCAATTTACTTCATCGGAGAGGTTTCCGGCACACACCCGCCGGCTAGCTCACGTTTGTGTTTTCAGGTGACAAAGCGACGTCGTACGGAGGAGCGTGGACTTGGTCAACAGGATTATACGAGGAGAATTATTTCCTCCCCGTACAATTACCATCATTATTTGAAAGAGTTCTATTAGTGACCTCAAATAAATTACTAAATATTCTATCAAACCTTTTATATAAGTGTGAGACTCATATGTATGTGATTTGTATAGGTCTTATATGCATGAGAGAGGTTTGGTAAAATATTTGGTAATTCATTTAGCTCCATGACATTTTCCTATTTGAAAATAATAAATTACTTGGTTATGGAGTAGATTTTTTGCTTCTTATTTAGCCCTGGTTTGACTATCATTTTGGAGCTAATAAAGTACAAAATGATAAAATAGGTTAAATAAGTTAATAAAACAAAATATCACATTTAATCTCATAATCATTACACTTTTTCTCTCACAAAAGTCAAAAAAGTTAAAAAAATCCAAATCAAATGAGGCTAAAAAGACTAGGCTAAAAAAGTCCCAACACAAAAAAATTGATTACATTAGCCAATGCCCAACGAAACTTTAGATTTTTATTTATTTAAATTTAAAAATTGCACATGATTTGATTTTTTTGATCTTTAATAATCAGTTAAAATAGTCAATAAGACAAAATATTACATCCAACCTATAATCATTTCATTTTTACTCTCACAACAATCAAATCAACTACAAAAAAAAAAAAAAAATCCACTTTCCAAACACAACTTTTTTTAGTCAAGCTAAAATAGTAAAAAAAACCAAATAAAATAGCCTACTTATCAAACAAGGCTTTCGTAAGGTTGTGTTTGGAATATGGATTAGGACCTATACGTAAGTATCCCAAGAGAAAATGTATGTGAAATGTGAATGGAATATAGTTATATTTCACCTACATTTTACACATATTTTATTTTTTCTTTTCCAAATCTCTATCTAAATTCATACTACAAACGCATCATAAAAGAAAAAAGATATTTTTGTCATAAATATGAAAATAAATAAAAAATGATTTCTAAACAAAAAATAAATACAAAAAAAATTATAAAAATAATGTAACAATAACATTTTAAAAATTGTAAACCCCTTTAATTATCTTATTTACTTATTTGAGATGAATGAACACAAATATGTCACGTGATTCTATATGAGTTTATTATACAAATTTTTTGTTTATATATATCATCATTCAAATAATAATATACAAAAGAGTTAAGTGTCCAAATTTTTAGTGAGGATAAAGTGATCCGACGGTAAGTAAAGTGGTAAAAGTGATGATTTACGAATAAAAAAATATTATAAAAAATTTATACGGACTAAGATAACATAGGTGTGTCTATTTATTTTAAATTAAATGACCCATTAAAATTAAGAATAAAGATTGCGAGATCTAATTTTGGAGCTCTAAAGAGAGCTTTAGTAATATAACAAGGAGTGTGGTCCACATGTGATATGATGTGAGAAATGGGGTTCTTGCTGTGCCTTAAGGCACAACAGACTGTTGTGAGGCCCAATGGGGGCGTTTCTTGAGTCTTTTTCGATGATTCGAACCGTTCATATTGTAAAGTTCGTCGAATAGATCATTCATGAAAAAAATCAAGTGAATTAGACATTTGTAACCTCATAATTAGAGCACATTTATTTTTCAAAAAAAATAAATGGTTAACATGATTTTAATAATTTTTTTAAAACAATTAAGACTTGATCATAGGGTTACAGATGTCCGATTAATTTGATTTTTTTATATAAATAATATACTTGACAAACCTTACAATATGAACTGTTCAGATTATCAAAATACAGTCAAAAAATGCCTCTATGAGACCTCACAACAGGGCTGCTGTGCCATAAGGCACAACAACAACCTTCAGTCCTATGATGTGTGTATCTATGTTTTTGTTTTTTTTCTCTTGCCACGTCACTAGAGCTCTCTTTATAACTTCAAAATTAGAACTTTTTATCATTGTTGTAAGATGAATGAGTTACAATTTTAGAAGGAAAATGTTTTAGAGCTCTAATTTGTCATTTTCCCCACTATGTTTTGTCTATTTACTTTTCTTTTCTTTTTTTCTTTTTTTTTTCTTTTTTTTTTGTACGGCCAGTTAAGTAGAGGTGCTCCTCTAGAGCTTTGTATCACTATTGATTTTAAAAAGAAAAATATTTGGAACCTCCTTTGGGGATGACTCCCACACTCCCAAAGTGATCTTAGCCCTCCATGTATGTGTGGGGTCTACTCATATATCTGTGGGATCTACATCGGGCGTGGTCCAAATTTATAGGGGTTTGTGGAGTGAGGGTCTCAATCATTACTCTTTTAAAAATATCATAAATTTTTTATTTATAAATCACTTTCGAGAGAATAAAATAATTATTTTTTATTTATTTATTTTTTTAAGGTTGTAGAGTAAAGTCTAATTAGTTTGCCCTAATTGTAGTTGAGAAAAAGGCAAAAAAGGAGAAAGGGTTGGCTCTATTTCGTCTCTCTCCCTGTTATCTTGTCTATCCTCTCCCTCCCTCTCCACCAACTCTAATCATAACCTCCTCCTAAGCACCCACCTCACAAGGTTAGGGTTTTCATTTTAAATTATTCTTATTTTTTTTGTTTTCAAGTTCTTTTTTTTTTATTAATGCATTTGATTTTGTTCTCTCTTTTCTCAGAACGAATCCCCTGAGTAGTCTGTGTAGTAGTTAATTTATGGGTATGATTGGAAAATTAAAAAAAAAATTGTAACAAAACTTCTGAGTTGTGTTGTGTGCTTTATATAATAGAATATAGTCAGGTACATATGTAGCACTTGGGCCCTTTTAAAACTTTTGGGAAGTGTATTCGAATCATGTATTATGTCTTGAGAATCTTTGGTGTTGTTGTACCTTGGTTTTCGATGAGTGAAAATTTATTTAAACTTGTTGGATTTGGTTGTTCGCACTTATTCTTGTCAAAAGTTCCTTAGAGACTTAGAAATTCCATTCTAGGGTCGACACCAGCCTTCCTCGGGTCGACCCTTACCTGTTGATGAAGTTCTGGAGGTGTTGCTGGAACATAGGGTAGACACCAGTCTGGGATGGTGTCGACCCTCTTCTGTCTGTGTGTTGGTTGCTGGAACATAGGGTAGACACCAGTCTGGAATGGTGTCGACCCTCTTCTGTCTGTGTGTTGGTTGCTGGGAGATAGGGTAGACACTAGTCTGGGGTGGTGTCGACACCTGCAGTGTAGTCAAAGCTTTCCCAGATTTTTTTTCCTCTTTAGTGTCAACACCACTGTTGCAGGGGTCGACACCTGCGACTTTTCCCAGATTTTTTTCTCACGGTTTGGACCTACCTTTTTGGGGATATTTTGACTAGATATTTTGAGTTGACTTTGGGGCTTATATCTATTTTTGACCTAGTACTATATAAAGGCCCTCACTTGGCATTTTCTCTCACTTTTTCTTCCCTTTCCTCTCTCTAAACCGTGAAACACCTTCCCTCTCTCTCAAAAGGGTACTTTTACTCTAAGATCTCTAGATCTACTCACCTAGAGTGATCTTTTCACCATGGTCCTTTGAGATGGATTGTAGATCTCGTCAAGGGCTTCCTTTTGGTTCGAGTGGTTCGTGGTTTCGTCGCCGGTGATTTTTGGGTGGTTTTCTCTCCTAAGCTTGAGGTAGGGATTTCCTTGTTCTTTTTCAATACTTCGTCTATAGATAGACATGTGGTAGTTGTGTATTGCATGAAAATCATATCCATGTTGATTTGTTTGAAATCATGAGAAGGAACCTAGGTTGGTTGTTTGAAAATGGTTAATTTTATCATTGATGGCTTCTTGGCTAATTGGAGTGTAAATTAGCATGTTATAGTTGAAAGAAAAAAGTCCTAAATATTATTTTGTTTGGTAAATTAAAATGGAGGTAGTTAAACCTATGTTGTAAATCTCTATTGTTAATGCGAGTTGGGCTAAAGGTGTTATGCCTAAGGGGTTAACTTTGGTTTTTGTAATGGTTTTTGAAATAAATGTAGTGGATTAATGTGAGTTATGGCTCTATTATCAAAGGAATTGGTTTTGTAAAACAAAAGGGATGGAATTGATTTTGTGAAAACAAAAGGGGATGGAGTTGGTTTTGTGAAAACAAAAGGAAACGGAATTTGTTTTATGAAATGAGAAAAGTTATCTTTGATAAGTATGAAAATTGGATGGTTGTTTCTTGAGTGTTAAACACACACACGTGGGGGTTTATCTTTAACTACCGTGTTAGTGTTATTGGTGGGTTTATGGTCATAGCATTGAGTCTTTAATGGATTACTAAAATATTTACATCTAGAGGTTTTGTCCTTGGTCATCGTGAGGATGTCACGGTTGCGTTGAATGGTCGTGTATACATTACACCATTGTTGATTGAACATCTTAATGTATGAAGTGTTGAGATACATTATATATGTATACTTGTTAGGGAGGAGAGAGGGGTTGTACTCCAGTGGTTGTGAGAGATAGGGGATGGACTCCACACACCTAATGTGTTTCATATTACCTTAACACATTGTTGGGTATCCTGATAGTTTATACGTATGTTTTACACATGTTGGTTATGCCTTTGTTGTATTGTGATTGTTGTGTTATACCCTGCACTGATAATCAGAGTCCGTACCTTTCCAGCTAGCGCCTGGTAGAACTGACTGCGCTGAGAATCTAAGGCACCATACCCTTCCATCTAGCGCCTGGTAAACTGGCATGTTGTTGTGAGAGGTGTATCTTTGGCTTACTACGCACATAGTTAGTAGAGAAAAGTTTTGTTGTTATTGTTTCAGTGTATCTGGGAACGTTGTGGATTGTGCTGGTAACAGTTTTGGAGGGCCGAGTTGCCTCATTGGTTTATCTTATGTATGTAGTTGAGTTGTTATCTCCCTTTTTATAAAGGTATGCATGTATAGTTATGATAGAATTGGGATTGAACGAAAACCCCTTTGTTTTTTTGGAAAGTGTGAACAGAATCGAACGTTTTAGAAATATGTTTTGAAAAGGTACATCTGTTGTATATCTGGGAAATGGAGGAGAGTCGTGGTCTTAGTGAATTTATTGCCTAAGTGATTGTTAATGTTATGAAAGATTGGGAACGGGGATTAATGAAAATAAAAGAAAATTGAATCGCCTATGGCGTTGATTGAAATAGTTGTTTTCAAGAAAAGTTCATACTTATGTATATTTTGTATAAACTGTCACATTACTATTCTAGTATGAGATTGGGTATTCATGATCATAGCTATCTGTATGTTGTTATTGCTGAGGGCCATGTTGAGATCCCTACTGGACTATATGTTCATCCCATGTTGTTGAATCTTTTTCAGGTGTTGAGCTGAATGTGCTGCAAGATTTGGATCTTCTGATTTGTTGGCCACGGGGCCTCTCTTATATGGGCAAAATGCCATATGTGTAAAAGGGTTGCACCCTTCTTCTTGATTTGTTGTTAATGATGTAAGCCCAAGGGCAATTTATTTATTATACTCATGTTGTATTTACTTGCATACAAATGAGAGCAATGTTATTCACTTCTACGAGTTGAATATACAAGTTTATTTCCGCATGTTATCTCTGAAGTAGAATTAAGTAAATGAAATTGGTAATACTTCGTGTAATAAAAAGTGGGGCGTGACAACTTGGTATCAGAGCGAGCCGGGTTTGAATACTTTGGGCTCGTGGGAAGTGGTTTTTACCACAGTGGGTTTACTACGTATAGTGAGGACGTTGCATATAGATATCATGAACGTTAGGACTTGCGTGTTGCATTTATGTGAGCATGGGATTCAGTCTCTCGGATAGTATTCATAGCTGGTAAACTTGCTTTGAGGTCCTTTCGGAAGCACGCCTGATCAACGTGGTTTCTGATAGGAATTCCTTGAGAGTTCCGGGATGAGTGGCTATCTTTGTGGACTTGATTTGATTATGTGTCTACATGTTTAGATGATTATATGCAATAGAGATGTATATTTTGTGACTAAGTGAGTCTTGTGAGTTAGTAGTGGAGTGTGCCTCGGAGAAGGCTATTGTGTTGTGCACTAAGCGTGGTGTTTGCTTTTGTGCTTTATAGGATGTCTACACGAGGAAGTAGAGGACGGTTGAGTAGTAGGAGTGTCTGTAGGGGCACTGCAGCTCCTTTAGCACCCGCCGTTGCAGCATCGGCTGTCGGCGAGGACGTCGCACGTGAGATTGTGAGAGCAGTGCAAGACGCCCTAGCTCGCACTGAAGGCGGCAGCGGGCATGCTCTCAAGCTTACTAAAGAGTTTTTCCGCTCCGGCCCACCGGAGTTTGTGGGGGAGGCTAAACCGTTGGAGGCAGAGAGTTGGTTGGAGCAGATTACTAAGACTTTTGATATGCTCAGAGTCGAAGAGGAGGAGTTGAGGGTTTCTTTGGCGACTTTTCAATTGAAGGGCGATACGAGTTATTGGTGGAAGTATGCTAAGAATACCGTAGGTAGCATGTGGGTTGCTTTTACCGAGGCCTTTTGGGCCAAGTATTTCCCTCCTTCTGCTCGGGAAAGGTTGAGGGATCAGTTTTTGGAGTTGCGTCAGGATGATACTCCTGTGGCACAGTTTGAGATGCGGTTTACTAGTTTGTCGAGGTTTGCTCCAGAGTTGGTGGCAATAGAGGAGCGTCGTTGTTATGAGTTTGAAAGGCGGTTGTGTTTCGATATTCGGGAGAAGGTAGCTGGATCCTTTTGGAAGGATTATTATAATTTAGTCGAGGCAGCGGCCTATGTGTAGGCCATAGTTGTGAGTGATGGTCGGGATAGGGAAGAGACCATCTCAGTAAGTCCTACGATTCCTAAGCGCTCTAGGCTCAGTAAGGGGTGGAGGCGGAAACATGCTCAGTCAGGGGCTAATTCATTTCCTTCACCAGAGGTTTCGGACTCATCTGTTAGGGGGTCCGGGGAGGTGCAGGTTTCAGACCAGTCTCAGAGTAGGGGGTCTGGTGGTTGTTTTGTTTGTGGTCAGCTGGGCCATGGTAGACGTTTTTGTCCTTTGCGTGTAAATTCTTCGGGTGTTTCAAAACCTAGTCAGACTCGGTTGTACCCGTCCAGTCAAGGGCACTATCGGTACCAGAAACGGGCAGGCCAGGCTGCGGGAGCCTCGCAAGGGGTGACTTATTAGTTAATCCTATGGTATTACCCTGGAGGGGGATTTTTGGTGTTATTGGCCGGTGGTGTATTATATGAATCGTTTTGTGGTTGACCGGTGTACTGTTGGATGCTGAGGCACCATGTTTAGGTATCGCATATGTATGCATAGTGTTGTTCGTTTAATCCTCATGTATTGGAGAGTATGTATGGAATTTCGAAACCCCTATAATGTCTATTGAGAAGTTGTTAATGGGATCAATGATCCTGTTGTTGTTGCTTGCTTGGTACCTGTATATTGATTAGTGTTCTGGGCTTTGCTAGTTAAGGAGTCCGTGGTGACCCCATCGGTTGTATGGGGGTAGTGTTCGTATTGTGATTGGCTATCAGTTGTTGGGTATGGTCTGTGAGTGGATTCTGGCAGCATTCTTAAGAGGAAGAACAGGTTGTGTTCTAGGGTGATGAGATTAGCGTCGGTCAAATTGTCCTTCATGATTGGGTTGTTGTAATTGAGGTTTACCAAGTCGATTTTCGGTCGAGGAGATGAGCAGGTTTGCTATGTAGCCATGGGGGGGGGGAGATAGTAATTCCCTTAGACACAGTGTTGATGTGGTTTGATTTTAGGAGATCCAGCGAGATTCCAAAATTTGCAAGTTTGTATGGGGAACTTAGTGTTTGGGGTTAGTGGCACTTCAGTGTGTGGTTTACTGAGAGTGGTGGTTTATTGAGTTGATTAGTCAGCTTTTGATATTGGGTTTTGGGTTGACATTTGTCACCTTGAGGTTAGTTTGGTTCGTTATAGACTCTGTATGTTGATTAAGGAAAACTGAAACTAATCGGACATGTTATGTTATTGAATCTGATGGTTGGAATAATACATCAAGTTTTGTATTGATTGATTGAACTTGTATATGTTAATTGCTTATATACAGTGTTGTGTGTGGGAGGAGATGGGAAATGTGCTCCACGGTTTATTGGGAGATGGAGGATGGACCTCTAAACCGGATTTTGTTTGATTTGATATAGCAGTAAAATATATATCGTTATCAATTGTGAAGTATAGAAGTGTTTCTATGTTATATTGATACAACACCAAAATGTGTATCATTTGTGTATTAAGGAGGTATTGTTGATATGAGATGTGGTCTCCTTTAA
Organism: Camellia sinensis; assembly: GCF_004153795.1. NCBI lineage: Eukaryota > Viridiplantae > Streptophyta > Magnoliopsida > Ericales > Theaceae > Camellia > Camellia sinensis. Next base: position 3,476,630 of record NW_021025332.1, read on the forward strand.
TTGTTGGCCAGGTTCTGAGCCACGTTTATGATATTGAATTGGTTAAGGAAAGGTGGAATGAAATTGCAAAACCATGAATTTCTTATGCCTTATGTGCTGATAGTACTGTTGTTATTTCTATTAACTATCATTATAGAAATGTTCGGTTCTGTGCTGGTTGTGGATGGTGTTATTTTGGAAAGAAATGGAAAGCAATTTTTTTTTTCTTTTCTCTAGTGTTTGGGCCATCTAAAGGCGTTGTTGAGAAATTGATTTAATTCAAGGGTTTTGAGGAATTCCAAATGAATCTTTTTGGCAAATAAACTGTGGATGAGTTCATGTTCTGGATAACACCGTGTTTGTGAGAAATGTTTACAAAACTTTTGAGTTTCGCATAAGAAATGAAAGTTTTATTTCGGAATGTCAACATTGAAAATTTGTCTATCTTTGAGAAATGTCTCATGAACAAGAAAATGTTTTTCTTATTATTTTCTCAGAAGATCTGCTTTGGTTGCTTTTTGGGAATTATGGTTGTTGAGTAGTGACTTAGCTTGAAGCGCTAGTCGGTTGTTGGTGAATTGTTTCAGGAAGGTTTGGTTTTATTGTAGTTTTTCGTGCTTGAGTGTTGTCGCTTGGAACGTGTTCCCTTAGTTAGTCTCTTCCTTGGCAAGAGTGAATCGAAGGTTTGTTGTGAGAGTATCTCCTTCCTTGGTGCCCGAGTGTTGAGTGCTTTGTGATCAGTTGGCCTTGTGTTTTGGCGTATCCTTAATTTCGGGGACGAAATTCTTTAAGGGGGGGAGGTTGTAGCACTTGGGCCCTTTTAAAAATTTTGGGAAGTGTATTCGAATCATGTATTATGTCTTGAGAATCTTTGGTGTTGTTGTACCTTTGTTTTCGATGAGTGAAAATTTATTTAAACTTGTTGGATTTGGTTGTTCGCACTTATTCTTGTCAAAAGTTCCTTAGAGACTTAGAAATTCCATTCTAGGGTCGACACCAGCCTTCCTAGGGTCGACCCTTACCTGTTGATGAAGTTCTGGAGGTGTTGCTGGAACATAGGGTAGACACCAGTCTGGGATGGTGTCGACTCCCTCTTCTGTCTGTACTGATGTGGTTGCTGAACATAGGGTAGACCACCAGCTGGAATGGTGTCGACCCTCTGTCTGTTGTGTGTTGCTGGAGATAGGGTAGACACCAGTCTGGGGTAGGTGTCGAACACCTGCAGTGCAGTCAAGCTTTTCCCAGATTTTTTTCCTCTTTGTGTCAACCACCACTGTTTGCAGGGGTCGACCACCTTGCGACTTTTCCAGATTTTTTATCACGGTTTGGACCTACCTTTTGGGGATATTTTGACTAGAATATTTTGAGTTACTTTGGGGCTATTACTCATTCTATATACTCTGTCTAATATCTTACTATATAGCTCGTGTGTGCTTCTCTCACTTTTCTTCCCTTTCCTCTCTCTAAAAAACCGTGAAACACCTTCCCTCTCCTCAAAAGGGTACTTTTACTCTCAAGATCTCTAGATCTACTCACCTAGAGTGATTCTTTTCACCGATTGGTCCTTTGAGAATGGATGTAGATTCTCGTCAAGGGCTTCCTTTTGTCTGAGTGGTTCATTGGTTTCGTCTTCGTGATTTTTGGTGGTTTTTCTCTCTAGCCTTGACGTAGGGATTTCCTTGTTTCTTTCAATACTTCGTCTATAGATAGACATTTGGTAGTCTTTGTATTGCCATTGAAAATCATATCATGTTTGGATTTTGTTGAATCTATGAGAAGGAACCTAGGGTTGGTTGTTTTGAAAATGGTTATATTTATCATTGGATGGCTGTCATGGGGCTTAATTGGAGGTGTAAATTAGCATGTTATAGTTGAAAGAAGAAAAAAGCCCTTAAATATATTTGATTTGGTAAATTAATGGAGGGTAGTTAACTATGTTGTAAATCTCTATTATTAATGCGAGTTTGGCGTTCGAAGTGTTAATGCCTAAGGGGTTAACTTTGGTTTTTTTGTAATGTGTTTTGAAATAAATGTAGTGGATTTAATGTGAGTTATGAGCTCTATTATCAAGGAATTTGTTTTGTAATAATACAAAAGGGATGAATTGATTTTGTGAAAACAAAAGGGATGAGTTGGTTTTGTTTGAGAAAACAAAGGGAACGGAATTTGTTTTATGAAATGAAGGAAAAGATCTTGTAAGTATGGAAGATTGGATGGTTGTTTCTTGAGGGTTAAACACACACACGTGGGGGTTATATCGTAACTACCTTGTTAGTGTTATTTGGGTGGGTTTTATGGCTCATAGCATTGAGTCTTTAATAGATGTACTAAATGTTTGCATCTAGAGGTTTTGTCCTTGGTCATCGGTGGAGGATGACGTGATTGTGTTGAATTGTCGTGTGTGCATTACACCATTGTTGATTGAACATCTTATGTGATGAAATGTTGAGATGCATTATATATGTATACTTGTTAGGGAGGAGAGAAGGGTTGTACTCCAGTGTGTGTGAGAAGATAGGGGATGGACTCCACACACCTATGTGTTCATATACCTTAACACATTGTTGGTATCCTGATAGTTTATACGTATGTTTTACACATGTTGGTTATGCCTTTGTTGTATTGTGATTGTTGGTGTTATACCCTGCACTGATAATCAGAGGTACCGTTACCTTCCAGCTAGCGCCTGGAGAACTGAATGTGCTGAAAATCTAAGGTACCACACCCTTCCAGCTAACGCCTGGTAAATTGGTATGTTGTTGTGAGAAGTGTATCTTTGGCTTACTACGCACATAGTTAGTAGAGCAAAGTTTTGTTGTTATTGTTTCAGTGTATCTGGGAACGTTGTGGATTGTGCTGGTTACAGTTTTGGAGGGCCGAGTTGCCTCATTGGTTTATCTTATGCATGTAGTTGAGTTGTTATCTCCCTTTTTATAAAGGTATGCATGTATAGTTATGATAGAATTGGGATTGAACGAAAACCCCTTTGTTCTTTTGGAAAGTGTGAACAGAATCGAACGTTTTAGAAATATGTTTTGAAAAGTTACACCTGTTGTATATCTGGGAAATGGAGGAGAGTCGTGGTCTTAGTGAATTTATTTCCTAAGTGATTGTTAATGTTATGAAAGATTGGGAACGGGGATTAATGAAAAGAAAAGAAAATTGAATTGCCTATGGCGTTGATTGAAATGGTTGTTTTCAAGAAAAGTTCATACTTATGCATATTTTGTATAAACTGTCACATTACTATTCTAGTATGAGATTGGGTATTCATGATCATAGCTATCTGTATGTTGTTATTGCTGAGGGCCATGTTGAGATCCCTACTGGACTATATGTTCATCCCACCTTGTTGAATCTTTTTCAGGTGTTGAGCTGAATGTGCTGCAAGATTTGGATCTTCTGATTTGTTGGCCACGGGGCCTCTCTTATATGGGCAGAATGCCATATGTGTAAAAGGGTTGCACCCTTCTTCTTGATTTGTTGTTAATGATGTAAGCCCAAGGGCAATTTATTTATTATACTCATGTTGTATTTACTTGCATACGAATGAGAGCAATGTTATTCACTTCTACGAGTTGAATATACGAGTTTATTTCCGCATGTTATCTCTGAAATGGAATTAAGTAAATGAAATTGGTAATACTTCGTGTAATAAAAAGTGGGGCGTGACAACATATATATTCATATGACACCCCATCATAGCACTATTAATTATCATAACCAATTATTAGAGTCGGAATCATAATTTCATGTCGGCAACCAATCAAGAGAATGGGATGGTTGTGTCAATTGCATTCTGTTCGATGTTACGCTCCCATTCCAACTTGTACTCCATTCTGACTTATTCTAGTGTGTACAAGAAAGAAAGGGAAAGAAAATAACACTTACTTTTTCATCGATTTGTTTGGTTTACTGGAAAATTTTAAATAGAAACAAGAATCCCAATTTGTACACGTTTGGGGAAAGTCTATAGTACATTTTGTACAAAAAATATACGGTACATACAAAATCAATGGTTAGGATTGAGCCATATCATTAAAAGTGACCTCCTAACAGGTTACTTTTTATAGTTATGAGCTAAAATCATATTTCTTTATAATTATAATCAAATTGATCATAACTTAGCTATAACTACATCTCATAACCAACACCATTTTGTTCATAACTAATATCACATATTTCATAACCACATCTCATAACCAACACTATTTTGTTCATAACTAATATCACATATTTCATAATCATAATCACATATCTCATAACCAACACCACTTTGATCATAACAAATATCACATATCTCATAACTATTGATCACATATCTCATACCTACTATCCACATACATCATAACCACATCTCATAACCAATCCCTTTGAGTCATAACCAACATCACATATCTCATAACCACTAGTCACATATCTCGTAACCAACACCTTTTTGTCATAACCAATATCACATATCTCATAATCACTAATCACATATCTCATAACTACTACCCACATACATTGTAACCACATCTCATAACCAATCCCTTGGAGTCATAACCAACATCACATATCTCATAACCACTAGTCACATATCTTGTAACAAACACCTTTTTATCATAACCAATATCACATATCTCATAACCACTAATCACATATCTCATAACTACTACCCACATACATCATAACCACATCTCATAACCAATCCCTTTGAGTCATAACCAACATCACATATCTCATAACCACTAGTCACATATCTCGTAACCAACATCTTTTTGTCATAACCAATATCACATATCTCATAATCACTAATCACATATCTTATAATTAACACCTTTTTGCTCATAACCACATCACTTTGATCATAACCAACATCACATATCTCATAACTACTAGTCACATATCTAATAACCAACATCACATATCTCACAACCACTAGTCACATAACCAATATCTCATAACTCATAACCATTAATACATATAGCATAACCACACCCTTTGACACCACTTTGCTCATAACCATTACCTACATATCTCATAACCACTAACACATATAGCATAAATAAATACCCTTTGACACCACTTTGCTCATAACCATTACTCACGTATCTCGTAACCACTCATAACCATTACTCACATATCTCATAACCACTAACACATATAGCATAACCAATACCCTTTGACACCACTTTGCTCATAACCATTACTCACATATCTCATAACCACTCATAACCATTACCCACATATCTCATAACCACTAATAACCATTACCCACATATCTCATAACCACTAACACATATATCTTCACTCAGCCTCAACAAAAGCAGACTCCAAACCCACCACTATGTCAACTTTCCAACCCATCATCCACCACCTTTTGCACACACGCATATCCTTTTTTTTCCCTCCCCCCCTTCCTTTTTTTTTTTTTTTTTTTCCATTCCCGTTCTGTAACCCCCTCAACCCAAACAAAAAATCCTCAATCTCAAACCACCCCGCCCAAAACCAAAAATCCCTAATCTCTTCTTACCCCTCTCTCTACCTCTTTTCACTCATTTTTTATCTTCTTCTCTCTCTTCTCTTTCTCTCTTTTACTCATCACTCTTCTCTGTCTGTCTATTTGTCTCTCTTTCTCTCTGTGTGTCTCTCACTCATCTATCTCTTCTCTCATCTCTTTTCTCTCTCTGTCTCTTTCGTTCATCTCTCTTCTCTCTATCTCTCTCGTTCATCTCTCTTTTCTCTCTGTCTCTTTTTTTATCTCTCACTCTCTATCTTTTTATCTCTTTGTCTCTCTCTCTTCTCTTTCTCTCTCTAACTCATCACTCTTCTCTGTCTGTCTGTCTGTCTCTCTCTCTTTCTCTCTTTGTCTCTCGCTCATCTGTCTTCTCTCTATCTCTCTCATCTGTCTTCTCTCTCTACCTCTCTCACTCATCTCTCTTCTCTTTATCTCTCTCTCTCTCCCCCTCATCTCTCTTCTCTCTATCTCTCTCATCTCTTTTCTCTCTATGTCTCTCTCGCTCATTTCTATATATCTCTCTCTCGCTCATTTTTCTTCTCTCTCTATGTCTTTCTCTCGTTCATCTCTTTTTGTTCTCTTTCTCTCTCTTTTTGTCTATCTCTCGCTCATCTCTTGTTTCTCTCTCTTTTTCTGTCTGTCTGTCTCTCTTTCTCTCTTTGTCTCTCACTCTCTTTCACTCATCACTCTTCTCTCTCTCTCTTTTTCTCTCTATCTGCCTATCTATTTGTCTCCCCCTCATTGTGTTCGCCTTGCTTACTCCCCTCTCCCTTCTTCTTTATTTACCAAGCTATCTTTTGATTTATCAAGACACTACAAGAAAATGCACTTTTAGTGACCACTTTGTCTTTCTATCGCTCATCACTCTATCTCTGTCTCTGTCTCTATCTCTTTTCTCTATCTGTCTCTCACTCATTTCTCTCTCACCACCCATGTCCTCTACCACCTTCACTACTACTGCAAATGACATTCCACTACCACAACTACTACCACTGTTGCCATTCCGCCTCTACGACTATCATTACTACCACCATCACCACCACTTCACTACCACCATTACTACTACCATTACCTCTCATCCACCACCGCTACTCTATCTCCTCTACCACTACCACAACTTCACCACTAATCTCATTCGCTATCACCATCACCACCACCACTATCACCTCTTATCTACCACCTTCACCACTATTGCCGCTCCCTATCCTCTACCACAAAAAATTAGTTCCTGATTTTTAATAACCCCCAATCTCCCCCCCTCGGCCCGCCCCTTTTTTTTCCATTCTCGCTCGGGTTACCAAAAACCCTCAATCATGTCTCTTTGTCTCTATCTCTGTCTCTCTTCTCTTTCTCTCTCTCACTCATCACTCTTCTCTGTCTGTCTATCTCTCTCTTTCTCTCTATGTCTCTGTCTCTCTTCTTTTTCTCTCTCTCACTCGTCACTCTTCTCTGTCTGTCTGTCTGTCTCTATCTCTCTCTTTCTCTTTGTGTCTCTCGTCCATCTCTCTTCTCTTTATCTCTCTCTATCTTTCTCTCGTTTATATCTTTTCGCTCTTTTTCTCTATTTTTCTTTGTCTATCTCTTTTCACCCATTTTTTCATCTTTCTCTCTCTATTCTCTTTCTCTCTATTACTCATCACTCTTCTCTCTCTGTCTGTCTGTCTATCTGTCTCTCTCTTCTCTCTCTTTGTGTGTCTCTCACTCATCTATCTCTTCTCTCATATCTTTTCTCTCTCTATCTCTTTCGCTCATCTCTCTTCTCTCTATCTCTCCTGCTCATCTCTCTCTGTCTCTCTCGCTCATCTCTCTTTTCTCTGTCTCTCTCGTTCATCTCTTTTATTTCTCTGTCTCTTTTTCTGTGTCCACTCTCTATCTCTCTCTCTGTCTCTTTCTCACTCATCACTCTTCTCTGTCTGTCTGTCTGTCTGTCTGTCTGTCTTTGTCTCTGTCTCTTTCTTTTTCTCTCTTTGTCTTTTGCTCATCTCTCTTCTCTCCATCTCTCTCATCTCTATTCTTTCTCTATCTCTCCCATTCATTTCTCTTCTCTCTATCTCTGTCTCTGTCTCTCTCGCTTATCTTTCTTCTCTCTCTGTCTCTCTTTTTTTCTATGTCTTTCTCTCGATCATCTCTTTTCTCTCCCTTTATCTCTTTTTCTTTGTCTATCTCTCGCTTATCTCTTATTTCTCTCTCTTTTTTTTTTTTGTCTGTCTGTCTCTCTCCATCACCACCACTACCACCATCACCTCTTATCCACCACATTCACTATTATTGCCGCTCCCTCTTCTCTACCACAAAAAATTAGCTCTTGATTTTTATTAACAAAAAAAATGGGTCACAAAAAAATATTTTTCATTGACCATAAAAAATTAATTTTATTTTAACAAAAAATATTTTTCATTAAAATATTACCTCTACTTCTACCAAAAAAAAATCATTAAAATAAAAATAAAACAAATTTCCCTCTTTTTTCACTGACTCACTGGACGGCCGGCCCAAATTTCCCTCTTAATTTCCCCATTTTTTTTTCCCTCTGCCTTTCCCCCATTTCTTTCATTTCCTTTTAGGTTTGTAGAGCCCTTAATTTCACGACATTGTTTCAAAACAGTGAGCAAACCTTAATCTGAGAGAGGGAAGATAAAGGGTTTGAAGAGAGACTGGGGTTGAAGGGGAAGGGTTTCAATCGGCGGTGAGACTGGTTCAACAGCGGCGAGACTAGTTCGGTGGCGAGACGGTACGCTTCTTTTGACTCTTCTTTCGACTCTCTCATTCCAGTCGGTTCCTCTATTGACTGGGTTGAAATGGTTCCTCTATATCTCTATGTTGCCCCCACCGCCATAGCTTATTAGTGGTGGTGGTTGTTTTCTGCGAGCATCGGTAATGTCGCAGAAGCGGCAGCAAGAGGACTCCAAGGGCCGTTCGGAGGGCAATGGGTCCGGTGAAAAGCGTCGCAAACAGCCTTCTTTCAGAAGGTCTCTCTCTCTCTCTCTCTGTGAAACAAATTGGAACATCATTATGTTTTGACTCTACCTTACAGACAAACTGGATCGAGTTAATCTTCTAAACATAGACATTGGTCAATTGTATAGGGAGTAAGTAAATTGTATCTTTATTTGTTTTAGTATTATTTTGATCAGTTGACTTCTATTTTGTTGATGTTCCCTATGAATATTATGCTATTGCAACAGGCGAGAATGCATCCATAATCTAATATATGCTCTAGAAATTAAACTTTATATGGGGTTTGTGATTTATGTGATGGTTTGACCATTCTAAACTTGGGAGATTTTATTTGTTTATTTTATTTTATATTATTATTTAGATATTTGTCTTTTTTGTTTATCTTGCACATCAGTATATTCAATGGTGATCTGGAAATATAATTTGAGTTGACAAACTTGCCAAAAACAATATCATTTGCATTGACACAAGAATTTTTGTTAAACTACTTCATTACTAAACATTTTGATCATTTGCATCATTATTTTTATTTTACATAATATGGATTTTAAAGTGACTTCCTTCTTTTTTATTTTTGCTATAGTTCTTATCTTTTTGTTGCCCTTCATTTTGTTAAAGTGATATTCTTCTTCCATTCTATGGTGAAGTTGATATCTTTTAATTATTTAACATAACAAAGATTCCGTAGCTGGCTAATTGTGCGATTATTTTGTATATGTTTTTGGTCAGGTTCAATGAAAATATTATCACTGACCCAGGTTATGTGGATATATTTCCGGCATCATGTATCCCAAAACAGTTGCACCATCTTGTTAAGCCAATTTATCGTTCCACACCCAGTGCATCTAGGGAATCATTAAATTCAAGAGGTGCTAACATGAAGGAAAAAGGATTCTGAATACTAACGGAGCCAAGTAATTTGTCCTCTGTTCTACAGTGGGCATTAGATTCTGAGGTGGCTTTATTAGCTCTCTTTTTGATTATTTTTATTTTTATTTTTATTTTTTAATGAAACTATTCATCACTACATTAGCAAAGCCTGGACTCTGCAATTCCATGAACTGAGCGACTGAGAGTTAAGTGGAGCTGTTGGTGGATAATATATTGTGGATTCTTTGAAGAACCACTGAAAAATTCAATTGGCATTTAACTGCTATATCGTGTGGATGAAGTTCCCTTCTTATTCCAAATTTCATTAAATTTTCATCAAAATGTATATAGAAGTTCCCTTCTTATTCCAAATTTCACTTTTCATCAAATTTGATGAAAAAAAATCACTTCCAATGTTTCATCTTTTTAATTTTTTTTATCAAATTCAAATTTGATGAAGGATTTTATGAATTCTCAATTTGATGAAAAAATGAGTCTCCATTGATTTGATGAAAGGATTGGATGTTATTTTTCAGCAATTTTTCATCAAATGAAAAAAATGGTGAATGATTGGATATGCTCTAACTTGCACCAAACAATTGGTCCAACATAGATGAGTTTCAACGTATGTTAAAGCTAAGTGAATTTCAATCAATGGCTGCTAGTTGCTACACTTTTTGATTCTTAGATGCATAGTAGATCAATCTTGCCAATAGTTGATGGCTTACATTTGTGATTTAGGATTTTTTTTGTGAGGTTAATCAATCCATATTTATTTATTATAATTTCAGTTGGTGCATATGCAGGTCGGCTTTCACCTTCATGCCTGCACGTTTGCAGCAGCATGAAGTCAAGAGAGGGAGATGTTAATAAGATAACTTGGTTAGTTAGCAAATCTCCATGCTTGAATTGAGGTATGTTTAGTGTGTTTAGAAGATGATGGGGATGCCATCACTATTTTTGATGTTTTACGAAGCATTTTGGTTGTCATACCATCAAGTTGTGATAGGGGATGTTAAAGAGACCTTCATCTTATGGTAAATTTATATGGTTGAATTAGGATCACTTTAATAAGGTAGAAGAGTCATCCTTGCTTTTCGAAGTTCTTCTAACGGCAACTAGAATCCTTTGTTTGATTTCAATTACTCACCCAACACTCATGGTTTATGTTCCTATATTTAGGATTCACTATTTGCAAAATAGTTGCTATATTTGTGTGAATAAATGAGTATTTACTTTTGAGTGGTTTGAGTATGGGAGTCTAGTGGTGGGATGCAACAAGTTAAACTTCCTACTTGCATAGCACTTGAAATCAAGGGAATTTTTATTTATTTATTTTCGGGGTATGCTGGTGAAGATCCTTATCCTCTTCAATGTTGAAAATGTTACATAGAATTATTTTATTGCTTCATCATTTGACTAGCAATCTGTTGCTTATTTTCTTAATGCACTCTAGTTCTGTTCTCATTTTTCCTCTAAACCTGTGTTTAGCTTGCTTAAAATCATACATCAAATGGCATGTAATGGCCTTGTTTGATAACTTTTTTTAATAGTCTTTTCCCCCCTGAATGTTTCTTCTAGAGCACATCATGTATCCCAAAGTTCACATTGCACTAAGACTGTCAGGTCATCTTCGACTGGGCGTTGTTCGGATATATTCAAAGAAAGTTAACTATCTGTACCAAGACTACAATTTTTTTCTGATAACCATAAGAAAAGCATTTGCTTCTGTAGAAGTTAATCTGCTAGAAGATGCAACTCATGCACCTTTTGACTCTGTCACTTTGCCAAAACGTTCAAACTTGATGCCTTGAATTTGGATGATGACTTCTCTTATGACGGGTAATTTTCTGGCTACGTATTGCACTTCCGCCTTTATTTGAATCTATAGATAACACTCGATTTTTAATTCTCAGGGCTCAAGATAATCATCTCCGGAGCGAGGTGGAGATAACACTTACATGTGGTAGTATTTCATGTGCTTCCTTGAATTCATATTTTGTAAATTATTGCACTCTAGTTTATGATTTTTTTAGTTCAATAACACTTACTGGTGGTAGCATTACATGTGCTTCTATGTATTCATATTTTGATTAGATAGTTCAAATGATAACTGATTGAACTGGAATTATCATATTGTAGATCAAATTTTGATTTGAAGAGACCTGTACATTACCGTTACTTTCTATTGCACTTGAATTATTTGGTTAGTAGTTAATAACCTCTACACTTCGTGATAAAAAGGTGTTGAATCCTTGGTAGGCGAAACAAAAAGAGGACAGTCGGTTAAATCTTCATTGTGATGAAATAAAAGTTACCAACTATTGTTGATTGCTATCTCTGTTAAAAGGTTTCCATTGATTGTTCGTCAATGATAACCTTGGTTTCCTTTTATTTGCTCAAAAATGCTCTTCATTTACTGGTTATTAATCTGATATTTGAAATGGTTTTTATACAATCTCTAATGAATGAATTTTTTTAGTTGGGTAGCATGTAAGATTTGATTTAAATGTTGTGATTAAAAGGTATTCATCACTGTTTGTAAGTTAAATTATAAATTTGGTTTGGTTTCCTTGTATTTGCTCATAAATACTATTCATTTACTGGTTTATTAATCTAATATTTGAAATGGTTTTGTACAATCTCTAATAAAAGAATTATTTTTGTTGGTTGGCATGTAAATATTTGATTTAAATGTAGTGATTAACACTGGTTGAAATTTATGGCTCAGGGAGCAATAATGGGACCGCTGATAACTATTGTTGTCATTGCTCTCAAGGATTTGTATGCTGAATTTGTTTTGGATGAATTGAAGAAGAGTGAGACGTAGAGCGCTGCTAGGCATGCTTTTAGTGCTTGCTTCCTGAGAAATGTTCATCGCTGCCTCAAAAACGCGTGTACATTATTGGTTGAGCTAATTAGAACCCCAAAAAGAAATATCAGAATTGTTTGCTTTAGAGTGGATGTGTTTTTACCAATCTGTTGGCAGTGCATTTATCAAGTTTTGTTGGCTGCATTTTCTCTTTAGGACAGTCTTTTTGTTTTTGTTTTTGTTTTTTTTCTTCTATTTATGGCGTGAGCATGGTGTAAAAAGTAATCGATCAATCATGTACTCCCTTGGTTGTTGGTTGTGTGCTCTTAAAAGAATTTTGTACAATTTCGATATATTTAATATATTTGTTGATGTAGAAAGCTTATTTGATCCCTTTTTCTTTTTTTGGTAATTTGGATAAAAAAAGGTTGGTATGTTTTTTGGGTTTACTTTTTTAAAATTATATCGAAATGTTTACTTTTTTTAAAATTATATAAAAAAATATTTACTTTTTAAATCTATCTTGACTATACAATTTTAAAAAAAAATACTAAAAGCAAAAATAAGTTCATTTTTTAAACTCTTTTTTGACAACAATTGACTTGTGAATCTTTTAAAAATGTTAAATAACTAAAGATGAGGATAAGTCTAACTGAAAAAGCAACTACTATTTTTTAATCCCAACAAAAAGTGAAACTCAATAGAGAGAATAAAGCAATTATTTTCCAATTTCACACAACGAAACAACATTTAGCTATGGAATCTCATCACACAACAACTATTCACCAACAAAAATGGTTGCTTTGCACCAAGGTAGAACACAGACATCAATCAATCAATTCTCGACAATTTCATGGGATGTTAACATATTACAATGGAATCTCAATTTCTTAAATCGTTTTCTTCACCTAATTCATACTTGCACAATCAAACTCTTTCTTAATAGTGAGCGCTATTAGATCTGATTCAATTCAATTGAACATGAAACTTAAAAGATGGCAAGTTCCTTCTTTATCTGTTCAAGTTCAAGCAAAAGAGCTTCTGTGTCATCCTCATCATCTTCATCATCGTCACTAAACACAAAATAATGACACCTCCGTAATAACAAAATTCAAATAGTACATTTACATGTCAGTAATAACAAAATCAAGTGTTAGAAAAAAAATTCAACTATATTCACATGCACATTTGCATATTGTCTTCAAGATTATACTTTAAAAACATTTCATCCTTTATAGTAACTGATTTGAAAAAAATGGAGCAAGTCTATCAAGTATAAATCGACAATCACACCACAAGTTGACAAATCAGGCCATTGGTATAAGCTTTTTGTTAACATATGAATTAATTCAGGTAAGTTTGCAATGAGTGACAACCTTCCATCGTTGTTCTTAAGTTCCACATCAGCATCATCGGCATCTACACTGCGTGGAATGAGGCGATCTTCAGCATCTCTCCTTGTCCCTGTAAAATAAGTAGGAAATCAGTTGAATAATTACGTATGCATAGCTAGTGTTTTTGGTACACAAAGCATGGAAGGTAGTACTCACCTTCCAATAGAAGGTGGCCTCATTTTCTACGATCTCTGTCGTCTACACCCATAAATAATTTGATACAAAACAATTACAAAATACTGTCCAACAACAAAACAACAACAATAGTAAAGGAAGAAACATATAGCAAAAAGGGTTGTCAAAAACTTCTCTACCACTATAGGACTTATCCTTCAACGAGAAATGCCTCCGTTCCCGCTCCTCCAACTCATCACGGAGATTCCTCTTCTGCAATTCCTCTTTAGTGTCTTGGCCATCCTTTCTGCAGCAAATATTCTAATCAGTGAACAGTTTCTGTAGATAGGCGTTAGAAAGAAAAACAGCTGCATGCATATGCAGATGACATAGAAGTACTACCATGGCCGCATAAATAAAGAATTAAAAAAACAAAAAATAAACAAGAACGGATAGGCCTGGTTTGAAGTACTACCAGAACCCAAACAAAAAAATCATGACGCCTAGTATTTGAATTAGAGGGGCTCCCCATACCCCACATCAGTTGTCCACCACAATATTTTTCAAACTCTTGCACATTCAATTTTAGAACACCCCCAGCTCCAGTTGTGTGTTCGTCTTTTGTGCTGGGAAACTAACATGTGGCCCTTATATTCAAATATGTTTATCACTTCACTAAAAAATGTTTGCCAAATAATTATTTTCACAATCCCTCTGTTGGCAGAGAAAGGGACAAGGGGCGGAAATTGTAAAGAACCAGAAAGAAATTAAAGCCAAATTTCTTAGTTAAGTCCCATCCCTAAGTATCATGATTGGGTTGACAAGGCCAAACCATCACCGTCTTTATCAGCACATGGTCATTAAGCTTTCTTATTGTAGAAACTGTCCTCAAATTTCAACTTCTCCTAAACAGAGATGTCATTGATCTGAACCTTTTGAGGGCATTCCCTCACTACAAGTGAAAATTTCAACTTCTAAGCAGAGGTGTCATTGATCTGAGTCTTTTGAGTGCATTTCCTCACAATGAGTGAAATTGCTTCAGCGCACCTACTGTTTATGACGTTTCAAATTGAAAGACTCAGATTTCATTTTATACATTATATACTAAAACTTAGCCATTTTATCAAGTATAAATTGTAATTCTCGTTTCCAAATATTTGAAATATGAAGTTCTTGGTAGGGGTTGTCAAAATCCTTAAAATCATAAAGGCTTAACTTGCGTGACAATAGGGGACTCAAATCTCAAATTGCATCTTAACGATCACAATTGGAGATCATTACCTCAGACCATATAATTGCTTTTACTAGATAGTATCCACCTTAATGGTTTTCCAGAATATTCATATTATGCAATCAAACCCTAAAGAGAATTATAAACCTTAAAATGTGGAAATTGCAGAAGTTCCAACCTGGGCTTTAGGGTTGTGTGAGAGGCAATGCCCCTTGAAGAGTATTTTTGGGACGGGCTGAAAATTCGAGTACCACCTTGTTCATTACCACCTTTTGCAGGTGCCCATGTAGGTCGAGCTGCAGTTGTCATGTTTTGTAACAATCCTCACGAGCTCGGATATCTGTAAAAGTCAAAGCAGCTATTTAAAATCCGATTAAAGAATACCTCTACAAGCAACAAGAAAGGCAAAACGTAAGACACCAAAGCAGTATCAAGAGCAACAGTAAAGCACACAACCTCATTCGATGACTCTATGCAATCTAATATTTCTATCAAGCATAAGATCTATTACAAGGTGCTAAATCTATCACACCCAACAAGTTCCTGCCCCTCTCTCCTTTTCAATGAAAGAATAAATCTATATCTATATCTATTCTACTATAAAATGTCTTTAGAAGGGTAAAACATTTTTAGGACAGGATCATCGCTACTATGGTAAATAATGGTCATAGCATTTTGCAACTCACAACTTTAAAAACCTTTTCTAGACATTTAAAAATCTAAGCATTTTTTTATTATAAAAAAATTATTGATATGGTCAAAACCTGCAATCCCACACAGTTAACATTATAAATTTTTGCACAGAAATATTCAAAACATGTGATATGGCCACCAAGTACAATCCTACTATGTTACCTTTATGTAGAGAACTCATTGAGGCATTTCATCAAACAAGAAACAAACATGTTTCTTGTTGAAACAATATATCCAAACAATGAATCTAGTTCGTAAATAATGACTGTTCATGTTTTTGTTTGCTGTTGAATAAAGATTTCAAGTTATATCTTGATTTAACTGTTTTAAGTAAAAATTCTCCATACCAAGATCTGAAAATATTGCCATAATCAAAATAGTCTAGAGGTGGCAAATGGGCGTGTTTGGGCAGGTTGAAATGGGTAACGGATCAAAAGAGTGTTAGCCCAAAATCATCCATTTAGATAGCGGGTTGGATATGGGTGGGTCAGATACGGTCACTCTTTGGTTCAACTCAAGACGCAAGCAATGGAATTTACGGGTTATTACCTTTTTTGGTTGGATGTCCATTGGGTTAACTTAGGCCTTGTTGGGAAAATGGCTAAATGTCAAAAGTCAACTTTTAATCTATTTTTGATCATATCATCTCTCTATTTTTTTATATATTTCTTAATTTTTTTTTTTTAAAAAGTCAAAAAATCAGTTTTTAACCAACTTTCCAAAAACCCATTTAAGCCCAAATAAAAACAAGTATATTTGTAATAGGTCCTTCCCAAAAAATCAGTTTCTTGATTTTGAATTATACGACATTGATTAATTGGTCCTTTCTTTCATCACACGGGCATAATTCGTATCTTAATTTTGAAATTTCCTGCAAAAGAATATTCATAAATATAGTTAACACTTAAAAATTTTAAGAAGAATTTAAAACATTGAGTACAATATACTCATGCAAGCTATTTGACAATACAAGAAATATTATATCCTACAAACTTAACAACCAACATCTAAAAATTGAAGCTATTAGAAAGTGTAATTGTATTTACATCATCAATGCACTTCCTCGTGTGGCCAAAATCCCGTCCATGAGCGAGCCAATGACAATTGTGTATGACATCTGTAAGGTAACTGTGCAATACAAGCTCAAGACTTGTTTGCTTTAATGCCATGTTAAAAACCATTTGCTCAACTCCTCTAAAATCTTTTAAGAGCCATTGTTGGTTAACATGGCATCAAAATGGGAAGGTCTTGTATTCAAGTCTCAAGCTCACCTAATAAAATTTAAGGTATGCATGAGTTTGCCAACTCAATAAAATAAATTTGGCCATACCAGAGGCAGCCTGTTGACAATATAAAAAAAAAAAACTTCAAACCCTTTCCGATTGCTTAAAACCTTAAGAATTTGGTTCTTATTTGGAGTTTGGCACACATGAGGGGGCATGTTGACAATATATATTCTTTAAGCTACACCCTTTGTAACAAGTTAAGCTTTTAGAGCAGTTTGTGAATACCAAACCTACAATGGGTTACATTATAGAGCTTATGAATTGAAAAGATATTATTCTACTCCCATAAACTTATTTGTTTGTCCTTCAAATTGTTGATGTTGATAATTTATACAAAAGGACAACATCATCATATGATTTTGGCCATTAAACCAACAAAAGTTGTCATTAATAACCAAACAGTTCTGTTACCCAATTCAACTCACATCAAGCAACTTCTTTCTCAAAGTCAAGTTTGAAGACGTTAAACAAGCTATGGAAATAGGGAGTGGACAAGTCTTTTCCTTGATATTCAAAGAAAATTTGTTTTTACAAGCATTTACAACCAGGCAATTCATTGGAAGTTCAAGTTTTCAAAAATAGAGTAGTTTTGGTAGTAGAACCAATCTATCTTTCCCAGTGCACTGCTCCTTCTTACAGGTGGGTTGGGAGAGAGAGATAAATAATATTGCAGTTCATAGATTTATCAACCCAAAAAAAAAATATTGCAGTTCATAGACAAAGAAATTTTCATAACAAAGCATGCTCAAACCAAACCAAACTAAGCCTTATATCCCACTCAAGTAGGGTGGGCTATGATAACGAAGTATACTCTAATATATATATATTAAAAAGTGTTTTTAGCAACTTTTACTAGATATCAGTAAAATTACTATGAAGAAAAATAAAACAAAATGACAAAAAAAAAAAAAATCTTTACATTACAGAACACTAGATTGAAGAAGCATGAATTGAAGGGTGACAACATATGTTCAATGTTAATGAACCAAAGGCATTTGTGGGTAATAGAGATTAGAGATGATCGGTCGTTGACCTCTGGGAAGATGGTAGGCACTTCAATGACTTAAGATCACCGGCGGCACACTACCTAATCTGTTGTTTTAGCTTATCAATGTTGTAATAACTAAAATTAATTGGGGATATGGATGATAATTTTTGACACAACTCAGGTAATATATAAAATTAGCAAGTTAGGGTTGACTATTTTTCAACATGAATCTAAGTATGATACGACTCAATAACGTGAATTATTAATTATATATTTTAATGTTCACTAAGGGATGCCATGACATTTTTTAATCTTTTATTTAACTCTATCTAATTGAATAAAAAAGTATGTAAAATAATAATTAAGGCTAATATCTTTTTTTCGTTTAAGACATGTATTTTTTTTGTTACCTATTTTAGAGTCAATCTAGTAAAAAATATGTAGTAATAAGGTACAATTTTCTTAATTAGAAAAATGCAATTGAATTAAAATCAAACATTCTATGAATAATTTCATTTAGTATAAATAAATTTTATAAAATTCAACTTATGGGAAAAATCTCCATACACTTGCTAAGTTATTTTACACTAAAAGTGAAAGTTTTCGCATTAAATATCAATCGGACGCGAATCAAAATAACGCTATATGATGACATGAAAATAAATGAATTGAGCTAATATTGAAGTAATTATGAAATAGTACGACATGATACACTCCCCTAGTTGGGGGCCCTAAATTTTGTTCAAAATTGGGAGCCCGAGACAAACGCCTTAGTCGCCTCACCTCAGGGCCGGCCCTGTGATTGAGCACGAGATGGTGTTGTGAGTGAGGATTGACGATAGAGGATGATGATGAATCAATGTGACAATGGTAAAAAAACCGTCTTCATAGATGTTAAGTTCTTCTTTTTTCCTAAAGTGAACCCCAAATCTAAAATTATAATTTTATGCTAAATAGAAAAACGTGGTCACAGACTTTTTATTTATTTATTTATTTTTTAAGCTTTTCCTAAAGTCAAAATGAACCTAAATGTTGTTCTACAGCAAAGGAAGGAGACAACTTGCGTGTGATTGTTATCCACTCTCAAATCAGTTTGTATTTGAATATACTTCTTTCTTCTTCCTTTTTTATTATTATTTATTGTTATTCTTTTATTTTAACTTGCGTGTGATTATTATCCACTCTCAAATCAGTTTGTATTTGAATATACTTCTTTCTTCTTCCTTTTTTATTATTATTTATTGTTATTCTTTTATTTTAACTTGCGTGTGATTATTATCCACTCTCAAATCAGTTTGTATTTGAATATACTTCTTTCTTCTTCCTTTTTTATTATTATTTATTGTTATTCTTTTATTTTAACTTGCGTGTGATTATTATCCACTCTCAAATCAGTTTGTATTTGAATATACTTCTTTCTTCTTCCTTTTTTATTATTATTTATTGTTATTCTTTTATTTTAACTTGCGTGTGATTATTATCCACTCTCAAATCAGTTTGTATTTGAATATACTTCTTTCTTCTTCCTTTTTTATTATTATTTATTGTTATTCTTTTATTTTAACTTGCGTGTGATTATTATCCACTCTCAAATCAGTTTGTATTTGAATATACTTCTTTCTTCTTCCTTTTTTATTATTATTTATTGTTATTCTTTTATTTTAACTTGCGTGTGATTATTATCCACTCTCAAATCAGTTTGTATTTGAATATACTTCTTTCTTCTTCCTTTTTTATTATTATTTATTGTTATTCTTTTATTTTAACTTGCGTGTGATTATTATCCACTCTCAAATCAGTTTGTAT
Organism: Camellia sinensis; assembly: GCF_004153795.1. Taxonomy (NCBI): domain Eukaryota; kingdom Viridiplantae; phylum Streptophyta; class Magnoliopsida; order Ericales; family Theaceae; genus Camellia; species Camellia sinensis. The sequence continues at coordinate 3,496,261 of NW_021025332.1, forward strand.
TTGAATATACTTCTTTCTTCTTCCTTTTTTATTATTATTTATTGTTATTCTTTTATTTTAACTTGCGTGTGATTATTATCCACTCTCAAATCAGTTTGTATTTGAATATACTTCTTTCTTCTTCCTTTTTTATTATTATTTATTGTTATTCTTTTATTTTAACTTGCGTGTGATTATTATCCACTCTCAAATCAGTTTGTATTTGAATATACTTCTTTCTTCTTCCTTTTTTATTATTATTTATTGTTATTCTTTTATTTTATGGAGCGTGTGATTATTATCCACTCTCAAATCAGTTTGTATTTGAATATACTTCTTTCTTCTTCCTTTTTTATTATTATTTATTGTTAGTCTTTTATTTTAACTTGCGTGTGATTATTACCCACTCTCAAATCAGTTTGTATTTGAATATACTTCTTTCTTCTTCCTTTTTTATTATTATTTATTGTTAGTCTTTTATTTTAACTTGCGTGTGATTATTACCCACTCTCAAATCAGTTTGTATTTGAATATACTTCTTTCTTCTTCCTTTTTTATTATTATTTATTGTTAGTCTTTTATTTTAACTTGCGTGTGATTATTACCCACTCTCAAATCAGTTTGTATTTGAATATACTTCTTTCTTCTTCCTTTTTTATTATTATTTATTGTTAGTCTTTTATTTTAACTTGCGTGTGATTATTACCCACTCTCAAATCAGTTTGTATTTGAATATACTTCTTTCTTCTTCCTTTTTTATTATTATTTATTGTTAGTCTTTTATTTTAACTTGCGTGTGATTATTACCCACTCTCAAATCAGTTTGTATTTGAATATACTTCTTTCTTCTTCCTTTTTTATTATTATTTATTGTTATTC
>NW_021025332.1:3498203-3515799 GCF_004153795.1 Camellia sinensis
TCCTCGGAGAAGTCTCATCCTTGGAGAGGTCACCTCCTCGGACAAAGTATCTAGAGAGAATATTCCAGCCTACATCTTGAGTTGCCTATATATAGAGTACCCACCCATAGTTTTAGAGAAGAGGATTTTGGAGAGATAATTCTTAGAGAAAACTAATCTGCATTCTCCATTATATATCTTGGGAATGAAAGTGGGAGATCCATGGGAGAGCCTTGCCATTATGCTCAATCTAACTACTTTGCCTTCTTCACCCAATCTCTTGTCTCCATCATCTCTTTGTTATTGTGTTTTGCAACTATTGAAGAATCTAAGCCTCACCACTCATTTCTAGAGAATTCGAATTCTTCGGTGATCTTCGAATATTCCGGCGACTTTCTCGGACCCTCACATACAATATCATTGGTCTGTCATAAGTTGGGGTCACCATACAAGAACAATAGTAAGGTTTCACACCCAATTCCCATTTGTAGCATTGCTACGGTTTTGTTTGATGTGTAGAGAATTATGAAACTTTGCTTACATAGCTTAATATACAATGATCAAACTCATTCGATTATTACAGAAAACTAAACCTCTTGTTACTTATTTTGTTGTGTTATAATTGTATTCATTATTTTTCGATTCAGTAAGAAATCAATGTTCAGATATATGGTTATTGTCCCTATTGTTTCCCCAAAACTTAAGCTTGCAACAACTTTTTGCCAAGTAGATCAAACAGTAGTTGATTAGTTGACAATGAACTTTGAAGAAATTTAAGCCACAACCTTGTTCGTCCTTCCTATTACCGGATCAAATAGAGAGTTGTGCAAGCCTAACATAATTACTGAAAAATTTTTAGCCAAAGGATACCTAAAATTAGTTGAGTTAGGTCCTAAAGGCAAGCAACTAAGTCATTACACTAATGTGACTACTGATATTGACATGTATTAACATGCATGTAAGATTTTGATGCAAACACATAGGAGAGACCATTCTGTAGAGCAGTTTCACCACTAATAGTTACCAATTCTCGTCTTGTGCTTCTTTGAAAGAGACCAATCTTAATTGTTTGAATTAAAGATTGATGTTTGTTTGCTCCTCCATATGATTAACGATAACGGTTCCTTTATTATGCCGTTCCGGCATCAAGTCAGAAAATAATAATACAACTTAAAAAAAAAAAAACCAAACAAAGAATAATTGTCACGCCCCAAAGCCAACCAAGCTAGGCACGTGACAATATAGCACACCTATAAGATTGACTTCACCCTTGTGAGCATGCAAAGATGGTGAAAAACCCAATTCAATTTCATTCCACAATAATCATTGCAATCAGGAGATAAAACCACATCCGTAATTTTTTTTTGTCAACAATACCAAAAGTCTCAACAACAATACACAAATTCAGTTTAGGCAGAGTCCACTATTTAGAGCATGCTAAACCAAGAGTTCTACAATCTCAATATTCATATGGATCTATAATAACTTGTAGCCCTCTATCCCAATAATCACTTCCACCCAAGGTTCTGAAAAGCGGTTGTGGTCGCTGTAACGATGGCGCGGTTGCTGTCACGCCCTGGCAATTTAATTAATCGGAAACATTACCAAAGCCTGTAATTTAGGTCCATTATATATATATATATATATATATATCTATTACACTTGAGTAATAGAAACATAATAAGACTCGTTCTCACTCTCAACGAATGCAATAACAATAATACATGCCAAGCTTCTGCCGCGAAGCTACAAATAAATAATTACAAACCACAAGATACATTTTTCATTCCCTTAACTATGATAAAATTTATAAAAAAAAGGTACATGGAATCCATACTCTTCAACTAATGAATTCAAAATTCTCTTCCTAAAAAAGAATAAAACAATGAGGGGTGAGCACAAATGTCCAATAGGAATCTCATAGTTCTACAACAATAGCTAACACATAGATAGAAGTGATCATGCAGGCAAAGTGATACCATATAGTAAGGTAACATTTTGTAAGTTCAAAATATTATACGAAATGTATCTTTGCTTAAAATTTCACTTGGACCTTTAAGAAAGCTCCCTGCTATAAATATAGTCTCTCATCATTAGGAAACCATAAATTTTCTTTGAAAACAAGTACACTTAAGGAAGAACATCATCTTAAATTCATTAACCCAATTCCAAATTATTCCTCATTTTGTTTCCATTTTAATATTCCACATTTCATTTCCATTCTAATATTTCACATTTCATAACCTCAAAATCCAAAGGATTAGAATTCAAACATAACACAAGAATCACAACCCTTTTTAATTCAATTTCCCAATTACTTACAAAACAAAGCTCATAATCTTCCCTTTTGTCACAAGCAATCCATTGAGTTCATCATCACTAGCCCCTAATCCAATTACCCACATGATGCCAATTTCAATCCTTAATCCATTTTCCTTCAGTTCATTTTTAGTTCATTTATTCTTCTTAATTCATGAGTCAATTTCATTATTTCACAACAACCAAACTGAGACTACAACTCAGTGGTTTTCCCAATCATACAAAATGCACATAAACACTTCAAACTGCCATTTTACGGAAATTTCGCCCGCGGGATTGACACCGATGTATAAATTTCGGGACTTTCACCAAGGACACTCTGGCCAACTTAGTTATAATGGAGTCCATCCCCTTTCTCCTCCCAAACAAACATACATATACAATGTATTTAATCACATAATCACACATGGGGTACATCCCCTTTCTCCTTCCAAACAATCATACATATACAATGTATTAAAACACACAGTCATATTCAATGACAACCATTTCTCAAACTTATCATATTATTTACTCTTTTCAACTAGCACAATACATGTGATCCACAACATGATTTTCAAAATGAAACAAGTGCACTTAAAACATAACACAAGAATTTCCAAAATCTCTTTCCAAAACATACAGTTTAAATCCTCAAAATCCATTGCATGTTCCATGATATGCATGATTTATAAATAGTCTGGTTTGCCTAGTTAACATGCAATTTCTACAATAATCATAGCTATCCTCCATCAATAGCCCAAAACAAATATATCTAAATGGATAAATAAATTCCTTTAACGATACGCTTTTCCAAAATCTCATATGGGAGTGATAATGCATATCAAGCTCCACCATCATCATTAATAATCCTCTGATTTCACATTTACAATGACAATTTCAATTATTTATACAAAATAACAATTTGATCCAATTAGGGCAAACTCCCCTTATATCAACCCAAACTCAATACAACCCAACACAACTCAACTTAATTCAACACAATTCAACATAGTCAACACTATTCAACATGATTCAATTCAACGCCAATATAATTCAACATAACTCAAGGTGAACTCTTAAATCCCCATTTCATCATTTCATCCCAAGTCTCATGCCATCCATATCATTAATAAATCTTTTTCCCAAATTTAATTTCATATTATAGCATGATTTACAATATCCATAACGAAGGTTCATTTGCTAATTTTTAACATAATTTTCAAACACTTCCAAAATTCAATTAAAATGGAATATATGTAATTCAATACCTCAATTTCATGATTCTACTTTCAATTTAGGCAAAATCATTAATTATCACCATGAATCAACTTAGGGTTTTCAAGAGAAATTAAGAACTTCAAGAACAATTGAAACTTCTCACACCACTACTTTTAATTACAATTTTCTCCTTGATTATACGCCTAAGGTTCATAATCCACAAGCTTAACCTAGCAATTGAACCCCAACACTTCAAACCCTAAACCCCCAATTTCCATGATTTAACACTATATGCTCAAAAATGGAGATTTTCTATTTATATAATCAAAATACCACAAATCTATCTATAAATGCAAGTATTGAAGAAGAACTAGGACCCCTACCTCAAGAATCAAGCAAGAGAGCAAAGCTTTGTTGAGATTCCTTCATAAATCCGAATTCCAATCGGTAGAACATGTTGATCTTCATGTGTTTTTCACTTTTTGGTAGAAGATCTTAGCCAAAACTTAGGGAGATGGAAGTTATTTGAGGTAAAAAACCTAGGGTTTTTGGACCTAGGGTGAGAAGAATGAAGAAGGAAAAGGAAAATACAAAGAATGAGCAAAAACCACGTTTTTCCACGCTCGAGCATACCTGTTTCCAACACATATATGAAAACTTCAAACGGGTATAACTCTCTCATCGGGATCCCGTTCTAGGCCGTTCTTGTGTCCAAATCGAAGCCCCAGAAATAAGCTTTCCAATGGTTTGACCTCACATTCAAATTCAAAGTATGGAAGTAGAAAAGGGAAAAAGAGTGAAGGTTGGTCAAAAACTCAAACTAAAACTTGGGGCTTTTTATCCAATCTTACCTAAATACCTTGTTAAGACTTCAATCAAGGTTCCAAACATCACCAAGGGTCCTCAATTATAATATTTAAGGTTCACTTGCCAACCCATCAATGTCGAGAGTCCAACAACCACTCAAGTTTTAAGGTGACGGGCACCACTATACATCAATCCAATGTGAATTAAAATCCGAGTCATTACAGTTGCGGTTGTGGGGCGTAAAGGCCGTAGCGTAACTGTCACGCCCCAAAATTCGGACAATTAAATATTAAATTAGGACTAAACCCCAATAACATTCCATCATCCAAATCTTTGGGGTGAAACAAAACTAAAGTCCAACCAAAACATCCACCATAATTTTATAACTAACCAATACCTCAACATTAAAGTAACAATAACTTAAATAATGTACGGTTACAAACCATTCTAAATTATTCCAATACTAAAGTCATACAGAGAATAATAAATACATAGACTAATATCAATCCTAAGCTCAATAAAACAAAAGAAGTCCAAATGACAGGTCCAACACTATCGTAAATCCACGTCACCACCGTAGCCCCAACTAATCCTGCAAAGGAAGCTCAGCTGCGCTCAAACAGAACGCACCCGAGTTGCCAAGAGACAAAACGGGTCAGTATACAGGTATACTGGTATGAGTACAAGATTTAACATCCACGTGTCCACCAGACACAAACAAAAATACATTAAATTCTTATTACGAGACAAGACAAGTAGTTCCAACCGCACCGAGATGAATGGGTAGTTTCTTGAGATACGGTGGCATTTAGTTTCTTGTCCGTACACAACGAAATATAAATTGATCATAAAATAGACAAAATAGTAATAAAAATATGGCGGGTCAGCCCTGCATAAAAAAGTTAGTAAGACCCACCATCCTGCAAAAAAAATAAAGTTAGTATAATTTAATCATAAGTAACTTGCTGAATAAGTATAAAAATACACCGTTTCTTGCGTAAATAATTTGAATTGACCAAAACTCAAAGAAATAAAGTTGTACAAAATCAAATTTCCTAAAAGACAGGTTAAGAGAAAAACTTGATCTAAAAATCTAGACGGAATTCAATAGAAAAATCTGAAGCTAAAAACGAACAAAAACTGCCCTAAGATGATTTTTTTTCGAAAAAGTTCAAAAAATGAAAAGTGTGCAGAATAATGTTTTACTTCAGTTTTCGCGAAACCAATAAAAATGAGCTCGTTTCGTGGGTTAAAGCAGCCTATAAAATCTACATTACCAAAATGAATCAAACCGACAATAACCAAGGTCATCCGGTTATAAGTTCTAATTAATCTTTTTAATAAAAAGCTAAAACACAAAAGTTGTCCAAAATCACGTATACATGCCTCTCCTCAAATTTCATAATTTATCAAGATCGTTTACTATTTTTTTTATCATGTACATATCAGTACCATTCACACCATACTAATAAATTCATAATTAAATTCTTTGTTCCTTAACTACACTACTTCGGCTCTCCCCTTCCGGCCTACACATATATCCCATGTGCCTCCCATATACCTAACACCGCTCCGAAGCCAAACTTGCATGGGGATATCGTCTCGAGTTTGACTCACACTCCCCGGATGGTTAGCATATACGTACGCACGCAAATCAAAGCACTCGTCTACTCATGAGAACGCGGTAACAATATATATATACACAACATCTCACACATGAGAATAAACATAACAATGCCGAGCCTAAGGCATTCAAATAAATCTCATAATCCTCACTTTTTTTTATTATACACTCTTTATAACCATGAAAGTGATTACAACCATAAAATAAATCCATATAAAAACCCTAAATCTTGCATATACAACTAATCAAAATAATTAAAATCAATTAATCATCTATAAACCCTAAACCTTACATACACAACTAAACAAAATAATTAAAATTAATCAATCATCTTTAGGTAAACACAAAATCAAACTAATATCAAACAAATAGAAAAAAACAAGAATTAAACATAAATCAAGGGAAGTGGGTTTTGTACTCACAATACTTTATTGAAGATCAAAGAATATTTAGAAACTACTAGAGTCACCAAAACAAAACTCTAATCTTTCCTTTTCTTCCCTCTCCTCTTTTTCCTTGCTGCCGCCTCTTTCTTTGTCTTCTTTGATTTCTCTCTCTCTCTCTCTCTCTCTCTCTCTCTCTCTCTCTCTCTCAACTTGGTCTCTCTCTTTTCGTTTTGATCTCCTAAACCTAGTTGAATACTTCTATGTTATTATATATATAATAACCTAACAGCTAGTATGACCCAACAATCTTATACTATAAACCTAAATCTCAATATGTAATAGCTTAATAAACTATAATATGCAGTAAATTTAATAATTACAACATTAAATGCCTTAAATATCACATTAAACCTTATGTAACTACCCAATTAATAATTACATCATTAAATCCATTAAATATCACATTAAATCTCATGTAACCACCCAATTAATAATTACAACATTAAATATCACATTAACTCTTATGTGATCACACAATTAATAAAGTCAAAAATAAAATAAGATAACAATAATCATAATAATAATAAATAATGACTAAAGAAAATTAGGGTCGCTACAGTAACGGTTGTGGTAACCGGAATCATGAATTTTTTTATTTTTCGTACAATTTAAAAAAACTTACCGATACATATATATATTTTTTCCATACTCATATTTATTGGGTTTTAAAATAAATATTGATAAATTTTTGTAAATTTTTAAGTATGATAAAATATATTTCATATTTTTAAATTACTATAAACTGAGTTTTTTACATTTTATTTTAATAATTAATGACTTTATATGTCAGAAATCCATATTACGCTTGTGGCAAAAAATTTTTTTTGTTGGACTTAGATGTATAAAATTATTATTTTTAATTATTATACTTGTGGAATCATATGCAAATTTTTTAACTTGAACAGTTTTAAAAAATAAATTATAAAGAATTTTTTTTATGGGTTTGGATCACTTGAATATTCATTCTCTTTTGGATAACTTGTAAATAAAAATAAAATAAACTAATGAAAAAAATTCACATGTATAAAATATGTATTAATATATAATTATAGGTGTTATGTTTTCTAGATATTTTACAAAAAAATCAATCACTAATTATTATATATAAGATAAACAATGACAAAAGTAAAAGAATAAATAAAAGCCTATATATATATATATATATTAATCAAGCCAAATAGATAATGACCACACTTATTATTATTATTATTATTATTATTATTATTTTATTATTATTATTATTATTATTATCAAACAACATATAGATAGACACACACAAATAAAATGGTTAAGTGATAGTAGCTGAATAGAATAGCATAGGTAATAACATGTTCTTCATTTTCTTTCTTCTCTCTCTCTCTATCTCTTGCTCCTCCAATCTTCCTTCTTCATTTTTCCTTTTCTCTCTCTATCCCTCTTCCCCCATTTTCAGTTTTTTTTTTTCTTTTTTTTTTTTCTTTTGTTTCAAAAGAAACAGTTCGAAACCGTTACGTAACGGTGTATAGCAGGTCGTTACAGCCGTTATGGCACCATTACGACCGCTATGGTAGCTGCTACGGCCGACACACTTGTGAATCTCAATCACACTGCAAAAGCGGTCGTAACGGGTGGCGATAACCACCACAACTATAACCGTTACGTAACGGCGTTACGTTACGGTTGCGGTCGCTTTTTAAAACCTTGCTTACCACACTATTCATCTGGACCTGTAATGAAGAAGAAAACAATTAGTAACTATTTCAATAAGTAATTACTTCCACAACTAGTCGAATTTTTCCTAATCAATAACAGTAACATAATAATAAATTTTCAAGCTAATATTAAACCCTAAAACTTAAATATTCATTACAAAAAGTTTTAAATTGTAAACTTCTATAATTAATCCCGATAGTATCATTATCAATACCATAAAAAAATGTCTCTCTATATAGACAACCAAGCTATAAAAATAAAAAATCCTTAATCAAAATCCCCAAGTTGATCACAAACCACCACAAATTGAAATCTCCAATTTTAACACAAATCAAAATTCATAAATTTAGCACAAATCATAACAAACCAAAATGCCTAATTTACATATAAATCATCATAAACTAATATTTTTAATTTTAGCACAAATCAAATCCCCAATTTTAATACAAATAACAACATACCAAAATCTCTAATTTAAATATAAATCATCACAAATTTGGTTTGGAAAGTCCAGTGACTTTTGGTGAGCCCTGTTGCAGTTTGGTTTGGAAATTAGAGAGACCACTGAGTCTTCAATGTACCACAACCAAAAAAAAAAAAAAAAAATCAAAATGAAAGGTCTGGTCCCTTGTTAAGTCCACCACTGGAATCAAGCGTACGAAAAAGAATAATTTCAATTAATAACGTTAAACAACATGGATTTTTCATTAAGCTTTTGTGATTCAAGAGTGTACAGAAAAATGTCATGCACTTCAGTTAACATTTAATGTAAAATCATTCCAATAAGGTGAGTTTCATAATCATACAATTTAAAAATGTGTAGGATTTACTATTCGATATCTCAACGAATTCAATAATTCAATTCAATTGATTCAAAACTGAACGGTTTGATAAAACACAAACTCATGCTTTTGCAAATGCAGCCATAGTAACCAGCCATAGTAACGAGTGACAAAAGACAAAATCACATTTAGCTCTATGGTCAAAGATCAAAAGAAGTAGCTTATGAGTCAATATTAGCCCCCATTTGCTTAGGGTTCACATTATTGTTAAACTAGATTCATATCCTTCATAAAGTACATGAATCCACAAGGATCTTACAAAATATTTTCATAACAATAAATAAAAGGAAAGAAAAAGAAAAATGTAACTCGGTACACATGACTCTGACTAAAATAGAATTTGGGGTGGACAAAATATATGCAACCTTATCCCCATTTTTAGAGAGACTATTATATCCATGACAAAGAGATGATTTCATTACTCAAACGTATAAACATTTTCAAACCAAAATATGCACTTAAAAGAAATTCCAGATAGTGAAACGAATCCAAACGTAAGAGTTCACCAATGGAAACCTGTAAACAAGGAATTCAACAAGATTAAAAAAATTGAAGTCTAGATTTTTGTCATTACATTTTCACAAATAATAATAATGGTAGTTCTTTTATAAATGTAAAATAAATGTTTCATGTTGGGTTGTAACACAGGCGAGTTTGGGTTTTAGGTGGGGCTAGGGACTATTTAGGCATGGCTCAAAATTCAGACTAAGCTCTTTTTAAAAATAAAAAATCTCAAAAAATAAAAACACAAAACAAAATAAAAAAAATAAAAACACAAAACAAAATAAAAATAAATAAAAACACAAACCAAAATAAAAAAAATGGTTTGAATTCTATGTATTGAGAGTAGCATAACATATTACAATGGAATTTGATATTTGCTAGAAAATAATCAAAAATTTAAAATATTCATATTTATTATATACAAATGTTAACAAGTGTCTCCATGCATTGTTTATGTAACAACTCAAAAATTTAAATTGTCCCTTAAATTTTATATTAGTATTATTTAATTATAAATGAGAAAAACTTTAAAGTTTGTCCGGCTACTATATGTTGTGGTCTTTCTCCTTAATATTTGAGTTTTAAGGAGAAGTGTGGGCTGCACTTTTCAATTTGGTATCAGAGCTTGGTTGGGCCTGTGAGTGGTGTGTCGTTTGTCTGGCTACTATATATTGTGGTCCATGAGGGTGCGTTGGAATGTGTCTTACATCAGTTGAAATTGTCCCATATGTGCTGGTTATAAGGCTCCACTTTCTTTCTCTTTAATACTTGGATTTTAAGGAGAAGTGTGGGCTGGGCTTTTCAATTGAGCAACGACGAAGGAAGGTGGCCGGAACTTCTGGCATGATGGCTGGGAGGAAAAGGCCGAAAAGAAGTCAGCATGATGGCTAGAGCTTATAGATTTGTGGGCAACAGTGAAAGATGGTGACGATGGTCGGAGCTGTAGCTGGTGTGATGGTCGGAGCTATAGCTGTAACAAGGCGGTGATGAAAGGGTTTGATGTGTTTGATAAAAGGATAGGTTTATAGGCAGCAAAGATGGCGGAAATGCTGGAGTTGGGAGATGTAGTGGAGTGAAGGCGATGATGCTGAAGAAAGTCTGGCCACTATGGTGAGACAGCAGATAGGACTGAGGTCCAACGAGTAGCCAAGGCAAAGTTGCAGCTCGCCGGTAAGGCGAAGAACACCAATAACTTAACCTATAGCTCTGATACCATGTTATAATATCTGTGAGAGAGAGAGAGAGAGAGAGAGAGAGAGAGAGAGAGAGAGAGAGAAATTTGTATTATATTGAATAATGTTATAATAATATTATTTGTAACTATTATGAGAGATGATCTATATATATTTACTTGAGAGTTGTTTGTTTACTTGAGCCGAGATATTTGTGAGATTGTTAACTGACTTGATCGTCGAAATATCCCTAGTCTTATTGTCTCTTTATGTGTAGGCGTTCAGCTTTTCTATTTCTGCACGTGTTCTACGACTTAGTTCTAGGATCTCAACAAAGAGATTTGATTTGATTGTGAAGTCAAAATTCGACATTCAAATCTTCGATTCATTTTCTCCATGGTTGCCCCTGCAACCAACATCAATACTACATAATTTTTTGTTTTCTTTCTATTCTCTTCTTTCCCTTCTTTCATTTTCCTCTTCCTTTCTTCATCTTTATTACCACTATTCCCATCACCCATACACTCAATCAGAACAATCATACACTTTTCACTTTTGTAGAATAATATTGTAAAAAGGAATTTGTATTTAAATGGAGAGTGACGGAAGATTGAGAACAACTCATGTAATCATTTTTTTTAGAGAGCATGTAAGTGGAGTTTTTTTTTTTTAATATTCTAAAAAAAAAAATAGTATAGAGAATTAACCCACTTTCAAACTATTTGGGAAATTAACCTACTTTTTAAAATTACATTTTGAAAATGCAATTTTGAAATTGATATTGTATTTTCAACATGCAATTTCAACTTGAAATCACATGTTGAAAATGCAATTTATTTTAGTGAAATCCATGTCATCATAAATTGTATTTTCAATTTAAAATTACATTTTCAAAATGCGATTTTAAAATGTAGGTTAGTTTTCCAAATAGTTTGAAAAGTGAATCAATTCTTTAAATTGTTTTTTTTTAATAGAATATTTAAAATAAAATAAAAACTCCTAGGTTGCATAATTTTCATAGGATAATCATTAAACATTTATGATATTATGATCTTTCACATTTTCTTTCATCAAATTTAAATTCGATGAAAAAGTGTTAAAAAATCATCTCCAATATTCCTTTCACAAATGTTCATCAAATCAAAGGAGAGCCATTTTTTTTCATCAAATTGAGAACTCATCAAATTTGAATTTGATGAAAATTTAAAAAAATAAAGCATTGGACATGATTTTTTTTCATCAAATTTGATGAAAAGTGAAATTTGAGATTAGAAGGTAATATTTGAAAAGATTTTGATGAAAATTTAATGAAAGGATTTGAGTAGTTCATATCAAATCAAGATTTTTACTCAAATTTGAAATTAAATTAGATAAAAAAAATCTGATGGATGATTGGAGATGGTGATAGCGACTTGATTGGGTGAGAACACCTAACTTCTAAGATCATGACTAGATAGGTTTTCATACAAGCTTGGTTCACTTTCTTTTAACATCTTTTTCCACAACAACCAAAAAAAAAAAAAAAAAAACAAAAATTGGAGATCAAACTTCAAATGATAGCTAAAGAAAAGCAAGAGGAATGAAGGAAAAATGAATCTTACCAATCCCAAAAGCTCACTATGCTGCTTTAGAAACAGATGTTGAATGCCGACAATGCCTTCAAAGCTAAGCATAGATGAGAAGGGAAAGTTCAATTGCTCTATATATGACTTCTCTTAGCCATCCACAAGGTAGAATCAATGAAAGATTAAAAAATAAAAAAAAAATTTGCACAATAATTATGTTTTTAAAAATAAATTAATCATTTTTTTGTGATAAACATGAAAAATTGAATATGTTACAATTATTAGATCAACCTAATTTTCTGTGTAAATAAAATACATGAATTGTTTGATAAAATAAACGATTAAATTATTAAAACGAAACTCGTGGTGACCCTATAAACTTAAACAACGCCCTTTAATTCATATTACAAACCGGAAGAAATCATCCTCTTTGAAATAATAAGTTTAGTGTCACATTAGTAAAAAAAAATTAAAAATTAAAAATTTGTTAATTTTTGCTGACTAGATGTCAACTCTGATGAAGCTTTCAAGACGAAAGTGGCTTGAAAGTAAGTAACCGCATGTAGCCTAACTAACCACCAAAAAAATAAAATAAAAAAAACTTGGAAAATAATTCAAGAAATTCTTTTCACTTAGCTGAGCATATTGAGGGAGTTTGAAAGTAAATAAATAAAAATAAATAAAATTACGTTGACACCCCTTGTGTATATCTAAAATAGCACTATAACTCCTTTATTCTCTAAAATACCACTTCTTGTAAGAATATCCATAAAGTGGCCCGTATGCCACATGTTTGTTTTATTTATTTAGTTATTTATATTATATATATTTAATTAGTTTAATGGTTAATAGGTAACTGACGTCTGTTCACTATCCCATATGGTAGTTTCATGGGACCTTACAACTTCCCTGATGGTGGGAAGTTATAAGGAGTTACACTTGGATATGGGTCCAAGCCTATCTATATATATGCCTGTGATAGCCATCAAACACAGACGTTGCTTTGTGAATAGAATAGGCTTGAAACTCTGTCCTTTTCACTTTTCCCATATAGTTCTGTAAAAGTGTTCTGTGAATAGGCTTTTTACATATTCAAGGTTTGATCATTCAAGGATAAAGATTCAAAGGCTTAAACATCATGGCAGTAGGTATTCTTCTTTTTGAATTAAAATTATTTTAATTCTCACACTCCCTTCTCTTACTTCAGAAAATTTATAACAATTTAATCCAACCGTTTAGTGACCATTGACGAAACAAAAAAGAGAATTGTTAAATGCCCTTACCTATTTACGTTGAACTCCCCACTTCTTTGAACCTCCACTCAAATAATTGAAACCCTCTCCTCTTTCTTTGAAACCCCACCTTAATATCAATTATACCCTTCTTCTTTGGACCCCCAACTCTTCTTTTTCTGGCACCCTTTCCATCGTCGGCAACCCTTCACCGAGCTTTCTTTCCTGCGACCTCCATCATTTCCATTTCCAAACCCTAATAAATCACTTTGAAATACCATAAAATTTACCACCTATAGTCTATGCTTGTTTAATTCTCTCTATAGTTTCTTTAAGCCCTAAGTGTTTTAAGTCAACATCACCATGAAAACTCATAACTATGTCTTACCACCGATTAATATGCGAAACAAATTGATTCGAATTGTTCTTGAAACACAAGAATTTGGTATCGTGAGGGTCGACATGGACATCGATCTTGTCTTGGATTCGCTTCCACACTGTTAAGTACGTCGTGTTTTCGTTCTGGTCCTTTCAAATGACCCTCCAACTCGTGAGCACAAGCCAAGTAGTGTTTTTATTTATAAAAAAATGAAAAATAAGGTCAAAGTAGTCAACAATGATAATTAGTAACCTAGTATGTGTCTACTAGTAGTATTTTGCTATATCCAAAATATTATGAGAGTTACAATGTTAATTCCAACCTAGTCATGTGAAACTTTCGTGTTTTAAGTTTTGGCATCACATAGCACAAATAATCGATGCAGATGTGTTTTGGCTAATTGACAATTTTGAAAGTATTTTTGTGATATTTTTAATCTGAAATGATATTACTGTAATGCCCTCAAAATAATACATAAAACCCATAACTAGACAAGCAATTACATAAAAGAAACCAACCATTTATATTCATCAGAGTAGTTCTTACAATAGTATTACATGTTAACAACAAAAGCAAATGCCCTATGGGCTTACAGCTTTCCAAGTCAACACCTGGTTACACAAAAGAAGAGTACTAACTCTATACAAAATAAGCCCTTGGCTTGATATACATGTAATACAAACAAAAAAAACAAAAGAGGGAGAGAAGATAAAGATAATTATGGACACTATTACCATCCGCACCACTGTCAGAGCGGTAATCTCGGAGATTGTCTAGAATATTCATACATCACCAGAAAGTCCTCGGAGTATGCCGAAGTGTTCTGAAAATACCTGGAAGTTGCCGAATGTATGAACGTTCGCTGAGACGTTAAGAATATTGTTGGTAACTCAGTCCAGAACTGTCGAGAATGATTGCTAGAAATAAAAGAATAAATCAGGAAATTAGAGTAAAAAAATAAATTGAATGTGCTATATATTGATAAATTGAAAAAAAAATAAATAACAACAAACAACAACTAATAGGGGGAAAAAATATAGATTTATTTTTTAATTTTTGTAAGATTTAAGCAAAATAATCTCTAATATATGATTAAACAACAAATTTTGAAATTGTAAATTTACAATTTCAAAATGCAAAAAAACTATTGAGCATTTATTTCTTCATTAATCAAACTGAAAGATATGTAATGAATACTGTACAAATTTTACCAATTTTAAGAATACATGAACCTGACAAATTTTGCAGTTTTAAAGTATGAATTCATTCCAGTACTAAAAAATTAAACTGTAAAACTTTTATCAATTTTCATCACTTGTAACTAAAATCTGAAAATAACTTATATTTAGAATTTGAAAATTTTCTCCAATTAAACTCAAAAAAAAGATGTGTGGCAGCCAGAGAAAAAGGTAGAAAAATTGATAGATCGAAGAGAGAGACAAGATATAGAGAGAGGATTGTACTCCGGTTAACTATTTTTGGATTTAGATCTACGTTGGATTTAATGTAGATGCTTACTCAAATTAATGTAGATTTAGTAGATCTTGGTTTAGATCTACTCAGAATTTGAGTAAATCTACTTAGTTCTTTGTCGGAAACTCACTTCTTTGTCGTTGGTGAAGGTGAAGTAAGAAGTTGTGGTGGATTACGATTGCTAGTGAACCCCAAATTGATATTGGATTGTGTGGATTTATATATCAGAAAGGAAAAAGAGAAAAAGCAACTAGTTGATCCTAGCTTGCCAAGCCAGAAATTAGAAAAGAGAAATAGAGAAAAAGACGAAGACAAAGAGAAGGAAAAACGCTACAAAAACTTATTAAATATAAATATAAAAAAATTACTAATAAATAAGCCAACACCTCTTTTAAATGGGCTTGTTGGATAATTTGCCTCTTAAGTTAATGTCCTACTTGGTGTAAACTATAAAACAGATTATAGATTATAGTTAACGAAATTATAGGATTATGACTTAATCAGAAGCTGTTATCTGTTTGGTATAACCTGTTGGATTTATAAAATTTAGTTGTTGAGTAGGTGTTTGTAAATAAGCTGTGAAGTAACTTTTTCAATTAACTTTTATTTTATTATTCACTATTTGTTTGCAATTTTCTCATAAAAAATAATAATAATATTTTATAGTCCATTTGTGGTTTTTTTTTTTCCTATTTTAAAAAGAATTAAAAAATAAAAAAAATCTTAAGAGTATAACCGTGGATCTTAACATGTCTACAGCGAAGCCTGATATCAGAAGCAAAGGTGGACGCTTCTTCCAGAATAAGCTTTTGTTTTACTTAAAATAAGTTGTTAGAATCAGAGCTATTGAAATAAGTTTAACCAAAATAGTCCAAAATAATTTTTAAAGCCAGAAACCATGAGTTGGCTTAAAAAAAAGCCCCACCAAACACCCTAAATGTCCCGTTGGACTTCATTAGATGGGCTATACTTGCAATGCCAATGCCCAATAATTGTGTAATTTATACATCATGAGTAGGGACTTTTTACTTTACCTCTCTCATGTCTCTCTCTTCCACCAAATAAAGGGAAATTTTAGTAGGTGTTTCGACATTTCCTTAAAAAAGTTAAAAAAGTCACAAAAAAAGTAAAAAAATTAAACACTATTGCGCATGTTTGGGAGGGAAATAAAATTATGAATGGACAGAGGTAAAAATGACATATAATGCCCTACTTCACTCCGTTCAAACAGTTATACTTTGGTGAAAAAAAAAAATTCAAAAATAGATGCAGCACAAGCATTGATACAGTGACAGCTGATGCACAGTGCCTGTGGCGAGCAGCACGTTCACCAAGTCAGTTGACATGCACGGAAGTGTTCAGTGCTCAGAGGGTAATCAAAGTAATTTTGCTAAGTTGATACAATATTTTAATAACATATTTTTTTTCGTAAAAAAGTTAAAAGTGATCCCCAATATACATCTTTTCCTCTACTTTTTAGTAAAAAGCAAAAGTACACTTAATATACGTTCATCCCAAACAACCCCTTAGTCCAAAATTCCTATTGGATTCTTATTTGGTAAGAATCGACAATCCAATTTATTTTCTTTCATAAATCTCTTAAGGAGAAAAACACATAATTGAGTAAGGATAAAACAAAATCAAATTTTTTTTGTCTTACTCGTGAGACAGAGTAACGTATTACTGTCAAAATATAGAGAATTGTCAAATAGAGTACACTCTATAATAATAAGGGAAGAGGTTTGAAAAATGCAATAAAATGTATTGTGAGATACAGTTTGATCCAATAGCTGAGATTAATCCCACAGTTAGATATCAATGGCTGAGATCAATCCTCTCAAATAAAACAAACACTTAGTTCCTAGCCAAACATTGTTCTCTCTCTCCACGTTCTCTGAAAGGCCGTCCACGTACCCCTCTCTCTCTCTCATCCTTGATTTTAACCTTCTCCATCTTTCTGTCAGCTCTCTGGTTTCGGTTCGGATAGTTTTGGTTGTGCAACTCCAAGCAAATGGGTTTTTATTTCACTTTCAAATGGGTTATTGAAGATTTTGTGGATACCCATTTGGGTGGCATGAAGATTTTGTGTTATTGAATTGTCTGGAGCTGATAGAACAGGAAAAAAAATGAACTGGAAGGCAAAACAGAGCCAGAGGAGTCGACTTCGCCAAGAAAGTTTGAGAAGAAGATTG
The DNA here is from genome assembly GCF_004153795.1 of Camellia sinensis. Taxonomy (NCBI): domain Eukaryota; kingdom Viridiplantae; phylum Streptophyta; class Magnoliopsida; order Ericales; family Theaceae; genus Camellia; species Camellia sinensis. Next base: position 3,515,630 of record NW_021025332.1, read on the forward strand.
GGGAATGGCAAAGCCAAGAAAGTTTCAATCACGTTTCCAATCATGGGTGTTGAGTGCATTGATGTAAGAAGAGAGGAAGGGATGAGTTTATCTGTCAAACCCATCAGGAGATCTTTCTCAATGGATCGGCAGTGAATCCAAAGTTTACTTGGCAGTTCAAGAGTTAATAT
>NW_021025332.1:3520920-3545335 GCF_004153795.1 Camellia sinensis
GACAGAATCGGTGTTGCAATGAGGTTAGACAGAGTGAAGAGTCTAGCAGCAGAGTCCGAAGACAGTTCTTTCCCTTCGGACATGGACGGGGATCTAGAAGTGCAGTTCTTCCTATTGAGTTTTAGCAGTAAATCACAAAATTAATGCTCATCTGTTAAATTTCTTTCTGTATTGATCATCTTTAATTTTGTGATTGAGATAGTGAAACTCTTACAAGGGAATTGATTTTAGTTCGTCATGAAAAAGATTAGACGAGTGTTGGTAGATTTTGGGATGATATTTACACATAGAAGAGTTGTCTATTGCTGAAATGTGATAATTGCCTAAACCATGAATGGATAGAACTCTAATTATTCTGTTTTTAAAATGATGTTTTTACCCATTCTGATTTTATCTAGAATGCCCTAGGGAGAAAAAATGATATTACACGTGATGGAAGCACCAGCATAGTGCACCCATTACATACAACTTTCTGCTTTTATTTAGAATGTCTCGGAGAGAGAAGAAGATATTATATGTAACAGGTGCACTTACGCTGTGTTTGGTCGACTCCTCTGTTGTCCTTTGGTTTCTCTCTCTGCAAATCAAGCAGGTTTTGTTGTGGGCTTTGGGGCAAAATCTGTAGAGGAGTCCTTTCATCTCTCTGCTCCTCCTCTATTCTATTTATTATATACATAGTTAATTCATGTATTTGTTTGTATTGTTTAAAAAATAGAGGAGGAGCAGAGAGATGAAAAGGTGATTGAGAGGGCTTATAAAAAGCTTGCTTTTGATGCTTTGGTGATCCAACAAGGGCGATTAGCAGAACAAAAGAGTAGGTTGTTTTTGTAGAGTTTACCTTATCATGAATTTATATTCAAATTAATGTAAGTAAAATACTTTGATAGTTTATTGAGTATTTTTTAATTTGTTTTGGCAGCTGTTAACAAAGATGAGCTGCTACAAATGGTGAGGTTTGGTGCTGAAATGGTTTTCAGTTCTAAGGATAGCACAATTACCGATGAGGATATAGATCGGATCATTGCTAAAGGAGAAGAGGCAACAGCTGAGCTTGATGCTAAGATGAAGAAGTTTGCTGAAGATGCAATCAAATTCAAAATGGATGATAGTATGTGGATTGATATCGAGATTTATTTATTAAACATTTTTGTACTTTATGCTTTTGCAACTGAGGTTAAGTGCAACCTGTCTGGGTTTTCGCAGCTGCTGATCTATATGATTTTGATGATGGAAAGGTACATACCATTCTTGCACATGTTCGGCTATTACTTTGGACTTCTATTACCAAAATATCATGATTCGCGATTCGATCCGCAATTTATTTATCTTTTGGTTAATGTTGTTTGAAGTAGATTTCTATTTATTTTTTTTCATTCTTTGTTTAATTTTGATGAAGGATGACAACAAGTTGGACTTTGAGAAAATTGTCAGTGACAATTGGCTTGAACCACCAAAAAGAGAGAGAAAGCGCAAGTAATAGTCATGTTTCATTTCCATCTTATGGTGTCTTTTATACCTCTTTTATACCTCTTTTAAGATTGGTGGATATCTTATCCATGACGTCGCTGCCATTATCTCCCATGTTACCGGCCATGAAGGCTTGGCAGCATCACGATTTCATTATTATGAAGGCTACCATTATATAATTTATGTATATACATACATAATACATGTATTTGTTTGTATTGTTTAGAAAACAAAGGATGGAGAGGATGGTGGTAGTGAGAGATAGATAGAGAGAGAGGTAGTGGCGGTTTTGGTGGGTTGTGTTGATTTGTTTTTTTATTTATTAAATTAGTCATAAAAATAAAATAAATTAAATTTTTAATAAAATAAAATGTCATATTTAAATTATAAATTTTTTTTTCATAAAAATTTTAAAAAACAACTCAAACAAACTTTTTAATCTACACTAAAATAATTCAAAAAATTCAAAAAACTTTAAAACCAATCCAACTTTTCAAACAAAACAAGAGGTTTGGTGAGAATAGCCATCGGGTCGATGACGGACGGTGAAAGTGGGGAAGATGAAGAGGGAGAATGAGTGGAGGTTAGGGGTCACCCGACACAACACAACACAACACAAAAAAAAAGGGGGTTTATTTTTTATTTTTATTTTTTTTAAATCCACTCTTTTTGGAAAATGTTTGTAGAAAATGTTGGTTTTTCTTGGTGGATAAATTTAAACTCAAAATTTAAATGGAATTTAAATTGAGTTCTGTTAAAAAAATGGTGAATTTAAATTTGTATAAAAATTGAGTTTAAATTGAGTTTATGAGTTATGTTTACGTAGAAAATGTTTTTTTTTTTTTTATGGGTTATGTTAAAGAATGATCATAAAAGTGAATTTTTGAGAAAAAGAGGTGAAATAATGGTTGGCAAGTGTAGGCATGTTTCCCAAAATCCGGACATTTCACAATGTAAAACTAATCCTTAGTGTATTCAATAAAAAGTTAGTGAAATAGATGGATCAAGATACGACAAAAATTGCTCTTACCACGTTGGATGCTGTACCTCCAGGGCAACAAGCAAGCAATATCAAACCAACTGAGACAGCAGGTGGAAGCCCCAAGGTTTTGCTAATGATCCATCCAAAAGAAGGCATAATTGTATACTGAGCAACAAATCCAAAAAGTATCTGCTCATAACCCAAAACAAGGAAATTGTGAACTAGGGAAACCTGAATATTGAAGCCCACACTTCTATTTGCCAAACACTTATTACTCCACAGGAAAACCAATAAAAATTCTTCACTCCAATCATTTTAAAACCCTATGTTGAATAGTTGAACTCAACTTTGCTGCTATTTATTTTTTTTTTTTTCCTTCCCAAAGTTCGTTTGTTACTAGTAATTGTTATGAAGGAAAAAGCAAGAAAGGGTCTGTTATATGCATGTGTACATTGTAGAAGTAGCTACCAAAATATTAGGGAAATTTTAGTCAAAACCCCTCAATTGGACCCTTGTTTGGTGAAAATAACAATCCAATTTATTTTTCTTCATAAACCCCCTAAGGAGAAATCTCATAATTGAGTAATGACAAAGTAAAATATTTTTTTTCATTTTCTTTCTTGGACAATATTACCAAAATAACATGTTACTATGAATCAGAGTAATATTTTATTGTCAGTTACTATCAAACAAAGTAAATGTTACTATAAGATAGAATAACATGTTACTGTCAAACAGAGTAACATGTTAATATTACTGTTTACATCAATTTCAACGGTAATAATTTAAAAAAAAAAGAATTTCATAGATCTTATTTGATAGATCTTGATGAGAAAATTCTAAAAATATTAATTTTATTAAAAATTGACATCTACATCAAAAGTTATATTATTTTAAAGTTTAATATTTTGATAATAGTGATATTTATTGGACTTTTTAAGAAATTTTTTTTGTACTTGTCCTTAATGGGTGTCCTAAATAAGTGCACTTTTTGTCTTTTTGGACTAAAAAGTTAAGAAAAAAAATATAGATGTTTGGGTTAACTTTTTGACTTTTTATGAAAAAATATGTATTAAAAAATTGAATAAAATTGTAAAATTACGAAATTGCCCTCGCTGACAAGAGAGTGCAGTACTGGCAAACACTTTGTCTCTTTTCAAAATTTTTTTTTTAATGGCATGTGTGGCTACACAGTGTGCTATGTAACTTTTTGACTGGGATGTGTGGCTGCATCGTACCTGTGCAGCGTTGTTTTTCCTTTTTTTTTTTTCAATTCAAAGATTTCCCTCCAAAAGAGGTAACTAGTATGAATTTTTTTTGCATTTTTAGTGATTTTTTAGCTTTTTGGATTTTCTTGAGGATGCCAAATTTGGCTTAAAATTTTATTATGAGGGGGTTTTAACCAAATCTCACCAAACAAAACCTATTGCAACATATAAGAATTTTACGGATTAAATTTTTTTATCTCCAAAAGCAAAAAAATTTTTACAAAAAATTGTTGAAAACAAATTATTGTTGTTGCTAAAAAAATCATTTTAAAAAGTCAAAAAAATTACTTTTTGTGATAAAATTTTAAAAATATCGCTAATAAATGGGAACAAAATATTTGTTTCCAAAATGATAATAATTTATCATTAAATGTCTAATTTCGTCTCTAAAAAAATAATAATGACACTTTTAGTAATACAAATAATTCATTCTGAAAAAATGATTTTACCCCAAGACTGTTTAGATCATTGATAGACAGGTATTTAAAAATAGGAAGGAAAAACATAAGGGTGAAATTATTGGTTGTAGTGGCATCTAGATCTGCCACATGGGTTGTCGCTTATGATGTAAAGAAGGTTAGCCAAATATTGTCCATGACATTAAATTGATACAATATTGATAATGATTTTTTAAAAATTAAATTAAAATTAAAGGATAAAATAATTTACTTGTTCTTTTCAAAGTAATTAAGGAATTGATATGTAATTTGAAATAGTTCATTTTTTTTAATTAATTAATGTGTCATTGATTTCTATCTAATTTCTTGACAAATGCTATAGTTCAATTAAATTGACATAATGTAAATTTTTTTAATATAATTAAAATTATAAATACTAAATTAACACAAGAGGTAATTTACAAGGGTTACAGGTATATAATTGCCTTACATATGTCAAAACAAATTATTGAAAAAGAAAAAAAAGAGAGGAGAACACTTTTAGCAAGTAGTTGGAGAAGAGAGAAGGAGAGTTTGGAAGGGATTGAATGGCTGGAGCTTGTTCAAGGGGAGGGTGGTTGTTGAAGATATGGAAGAAAAAGAGAATTTAATTTGAAAACAAGTGAAAAAATACATATTTTTGTATGATGTTTAGTCTATGTTATTTTTAAACTAAAATTTAAAAATAAACATATTTAGTCAGTTGTAAAGGAAAAAAATTGTTAGTTTATATTAATTGCATTCTCTCTCCTCTTAGGAAGAAAGAGAAAGAAAATTTAATTTTAAAATAAATGGAAATACATTTTTTTAAAGGGTTTGGTGTCGTTTGGTAACACTTACGTTTTTAGTTTTCTGTTTATATTTACAAAAATTTTAAAAACTCAAATAAAAACTTGTTTAGTAAATTTTTGAGTTGTAAGTCAGTGGTCTCAGTTTATAAATTTGGTCAAAAAATGTAAACTCAAAAAATGTATTTCCGTTTTGAGTTTTTTTTTTTACCACCCAATATTAGCCATGTCAATTTCTAAACCATAAGTCATGTATCTTGCATTTCGAATATTATAATTATCAATTAACAAAGGGTAATATTAAACGAACCAAAATAAAAGTCTCATGTCCCAATCAAATTAATCATTTTTTATCATTCTACATTGTCAAGGGATAAAAATATTCTTGTATGTTTTTCCTGGGTTATTTCTGAAGTTCTTAATTAACTTTAATTATGTTTAAATTTTGAATTTTTAGACACATTTACAAAGGGAAAAAAATGAAAAAGAAAAAATAAACTTCTTTATTTCTCTTCCTTTTTTTTTGCACCATAATTTAATATCCAAATACAATCTTGATTAATCTGAAACATTCACATTCAGTACTAATCCACCATGACAATTTTAATTATTTTTCTGCTAGTTGATATCCCACACCAAGACTGTTGGGAAATTAATATGCACAATATAATTAAGTAGATAAATCCTAGCATATAATAAGATGAAATCAATGCAGAATTTCCTACTACGTACGTTGCTTAATGCCTTGTTATTATGGGTATCACTTGTTTCTGATTCTTTCTTACTATAGAACCTTATTATATACCAAATCTTTTTATTAAAGTAATTGGAAGACATATTTTAATAGTCTTGTCCACGTGTCATCAATTGGCCCAAACAACAAAGGCTAGCTTCGTTGGTATCCCATAAAGCTGTGGCAGACCACTCAAAAGAAGCCTAAGCTATCAACCACTCTTCTATTTGCATAGGAATATGTGAATGTTAGAGGAGACCCTCTGGTATGGTGCGGATGTCACACATACCACCCCCCCCCACTCGCTACCACCTATCCCCCGCCACTGTCACCCACCCACCTACCACCACCAGCTACCTGCTACCCACCACCCACCGTCACCACTTTCCACCATCGTCTTCCGTCGCCACTTGCCACCACTTGCCATTTCTCACTATTTTTTATATTTTTAAAGTTTTTAAACATTTTGTCAATTACCAAATGTGTTTGTAGTTTATGTTTTTCAAAAAATAAACAAAAATCAGTTTATAAAATTTTTATAAATACAAACTAAAAACGTAAACGTTACCAAACAGTTCTCTTTGGTTGGGTATCCAACTAGGGAGATATTATTGGACTTGGTGGGTCTTCTCCAGGAAATATCTCGATAATCTGATTTATTAATTTTTTAAATTTTATTAAGTAAAATATTCATACATAAATAAAATGATCAGATATTAACAACATATAATCAATTCATATTTATATATAAAAAGGATCCACCATAATAATAATGTGTCGGTGACAATTTTAAATAACAAATCATTTTCATGTATCTTTAGTTAGAAATAAATGAGTATTAATTTGATATATATATATTTTATTTTAAATATATATATTTTTGTTTATATGTCATTATTGTTCATTGAATTACACAAGTCACACACAAGAAAAGCCAGTCAGTCATGATTTTGCATGGCCGCTGATTCACCCATACCCTGGGCTAGAATGGCTTGACAGACATTACTTACTAACGTAACATCTTAAATTTTCACTTCTTTTGATTCACCTAACTCTGCATCACGAAATTGAAAGGCAAGTGCTATTCTCGAGACACTCTCACACCCAAGTCTCTTTTCACTATGGAGTATGGATATTTTGAAAAATATATTATATTTATATTAAGTATTTGTTAGTGTATGATATATTATATAATATTTTTCATATGTATCAAGTATACAAAATGCATACTTAATTTTTTTTCTTAATTTTTGAAGTACTCAGATATATCTAATATATAATCAAATCAAGTCGTACCGTAATTTAGTTGAAATAATATTTTTTTTCTATTTTAAAAATAAAACTCATTTCACTAGGTTTTTCTTTTATTTTTAGTTTTATACTTAATATAATTTTAAAATTAAATTATAATTTATAAGTTATTTAATATATTGACATTTAATTTTGATTTATACCTTTGTTTTTGGCGTTAAATATTAATTATAAGTTGGATCTTAATAAATTAAACTATTTAATTAATTTTTACATTACTCAAAATTAAAAATAAATATTTTTTTACAAGCGTACCAAACTCAAGCCGTGCTCACACCTTACTTTTTCACATTTTACCATATGTACTGGTATTATACCAATATTAGTACTCATATGCATGCCCGTCTTTCATAACTCTCTTATTGCCATACATACATTTACTACAACCCGTTTAATACTGCAACTGTCCGCTACCCTTCACTCTCTCCATAAATACCACACCAAGTACGATCACAAGCACTGAGTGAGAAGCTAACTGTGATCACTTGCTTTTACACAGAGAGAGAGAGAGAGAGAGAGAGAGAGATGGCAAATGGGTATGTTCTAGTGTTTATGGTTGCATTGATACTAGTTCATGCAAGTGCAAGGACTGTGCCAAGTACCAAAACAACTAGTGTCAATGATGAGCAAACTAACGCTGTGAATGTGCCTAATGCCAGCGCAGCTAGAGGAAAGGGTGTCAAGGATAAAAAGTGTGGTGTCATCTTCGCTGGCGTTGGCGGCGCAGCCGGGGTTGGTGGTGCTGCTGGGGTGATTCCGCTTGGTGGCATCGGTGGAATTAGTGGACTTGGAGGTGGTGCTGGTGGGCTTGGTGGCAGTGCGGGCAGACTCGGTGGTGGTGCTGGTGGACTTGGTGGTGGCGCAGGTGGGCTTGGTGGTGGTGCAGGTGGGCTTGGTGGAGTAGGAGGTGTAGGTGGTGCAGCAGGTGGTGGCGCAGGTGGAGTTGGGGGTGGAGTTACACCCTAGATTTTCTTAATTTTAATAATGCATTTATTTGTGGTTATTTTGCTAGTAGGTCTATTGTTGGTGTTTTGGTTATGGTAATTAGCAGAAGCCCTTGTTTTTTTTTTTGCTATGAATTAACTTATGTTTCTAAGTCATTGTAAGTTTCTTTGAATTTGAATGCATGGTCTTTGTTTCTAATGTGTCAAGTGAGTTTTTATGCTCTCTTTCACTTGCGTTTCTTAATTTCTTTTCCTCGTTTTCTTGTCGATTTAATCACAATTCACTTCTATAATTATTGAAATATTTGATCATTGAAATTACAAATCATACAAATGCTTGTAATTATAAATGAGAACATTATTGCAGTGTACCCTTTTTGCGGGATATACGTATGCTTTTTCCAGTGCAAAATTTTTCATTTTAATGTTCTCTTACTCCGAAGAAGAAAAAAAACACATAAAAAAAATTACTTACAAACATAATGGCTAGTCCGAATTCAACTCTTAAAGCTCATAGAGTGAAAACAAAAGAAGGGTATTTCTTAATATTTTCTTGTATCCAAGCTCTTGGTGCTACCATTATTGTTGAATAAAATATATCTTCACCTCCGATTTATTGATGTTAAGGATTCAATTGAGAACAAGTTTTGAGTTAAAATTTGTTTTGACATCAAACAAATTTGGGATTAAACAGTGATAATTTCACATCTCTAGACATGTTTGGCAAAAATAATTTTTGCTGGCAAAACAGAGTCAATTTTATTTTAATGGATGAAATGAAGTAAGCACACATAACAAAAGTAAATTAAGCTTCTTTGTTCTTAGCGGCCATGACCACCACCCCTGCCAAATCCAAAACCACCCCCTCCACCACCTCCTCCACCTCCACCTCCACCTCCAAACCACCACCACCACCACCACCACCACCACCACCACCACCACCACCACCACCACCACCACCACCACCACCACCACCACCACCACCTCCACCTCCTCCACCAATCCCTCCATTACCTCCCCCACCACCCCCTCCCACACAATCACCATTGCCGCCTCCACAATCTCTGTTATTTCCATCGTTGCCTCTACCACCGCCTCCAATAGATCTGTCTCCATTCCTTCTACCACCATTCCTTCTTTGACTACCGTCATTCGATCTTCTTGCACCATGGCAGTCTCTATCATCATCTCCACCCCCACCGCCAACACCACCACCAGGGTTGGCGCCAGGTACTAAACCAGTCGTTCCACCTGCTGACTCACCACCACCGCCTTCTTCACCACCTCCATAACCACCATAATTTTTACCATTGTCACCTCCTTCCGCACCACCACCACCACTGCCTACCACCACCCCCGGATTGACTCCAGGTGCACCTCCACCACCACCATAATCATCACCAACATTGTGACTTCCACACTCTACATGCCCACAATCCACTTTTCTTTCATCCAATCCATTGCCTCTAGTAAGGTTTGATGTATAAACCTTAGAAGAAAACAAGGCTAGCACTAGGAGTAGAACTTGAAAAGTTAAATGTAACAGCTTCATTTTTGCATCTAGCACAATAGTATGAGTAGACCAGACAGGATTTATATAGATAAAAAACTATAGAAGACGCCAATGCAGATCACTTCTCTGTGTGAAGAGAAAAAAAATAAAAAATTACAAAAAAGTTTGCATGGGGCATGCACGTGAATCTGGCAAGAGCTGGTCCAGAGAACAGACTCAAGCTCTAACTTTGAGTACGTGGTGGGCCTAGGAGGGTCTTAGCATTTCAGCAAGATTTGTACGAAATGGTACGTGGTTGGTTCTGACCACAGAATGGCTAGTATGTGCTAACCTTTGTGGTTCCAATGTTAATTTGTCCTCACACTCCATATTGTTTGTATTGTTTTCTGAATCAGTTGTGTAAAATGCTACTAATAAGTGTTCAAAATTTTATTTGTAATTTAAATGTGAACAAAATTCATTTTAATTATAGTTCACAACATATTAATTGGAAAGTGTTTAGGTATATAAGGTGCATATCATATGTACTTGCATAAATTTTCATAATATACATAAGTTATCTTACAAAATCGTGTAAATTCTCACAAATATATATAAGTTATGATTTCTCAATTTTTTATGAGTTACGTATGTTTATAAAAATTTACATAATTTTCTGAGATAATTTACATATATTTGTAAGAATTTATACAAATGCATATGGTATGTACTTACATAATTAAAAATTGTCAAGGTAGTTGAAGGTGTTGGCCCATTCTCAACCTCAAAAGCCATCGATAGGAATTGCAGGTGGGAAAGAGGATATGGAGCAAGGTGGGTGGATCCCAGTAGTGAATCATAGGAAAAGGCGAGAAGTATGGAGCAAGGAAGCAAGAAAAGGTTTATTCTCTATCTTTGTGGATAATATACCGCAGAAGATGGATACTAAAGCTTTGTTTCAAGTATTCACAAAGTTTGGAGTAGTGAGGGATGTCTTTATCCCACAAAAAAATGTTCGGTTACCTGTTCCCGAACAAATAAATAATGTTTGGGCCTGTGTTTCTGAAATTCAATCATATGTTCGATAGTTCAGTCCCGAAAAAATGACGAACAATTTTTATTATTTTTGCCATTTTTTTTTCAAGAAAACTTACCCTTATAAGGCCAATTTCCTTTGAATTAAGAACACCATCAAAGTTATAAATCTCCTTTGAACTTTTATTGTTGCACTTCTTTAGTCTCATGGAGTTATGGTTACTGGACATACATTCACTCATTGTCATTGCAGGAAAAGTGTAGGTAATCAAATGGTTACCACCGTTGCTGCCGGAATATTGCCGCTAAAGAATTTTCAAAGTTTTGAGGATGGGTAGGTTTTGAAGGTGAGATTTGACAAAGATGGATGGGTGGTGATGGAGGTGCACTACAAGAAAATGCACTTTAAGGTTTTTAGTAGCTGGATGGAGCAAGGTGGGTGGATCCCAGTAGTGAATCATAGGAAAAGGCGAGAAGTATGGAGCAAGGAAGCAAGAAAAGGTTTATTCTCTATCTTTGTGGATAACATACCGCAGAAGATGGATACTAAAGCTTTATTTCAACTATTCACAAAGTTTGGAGTAGTGAGGGATGTCTTTATCCCACAAAAGAGAAGGAAGGCCACAAACTCTAGATTTGGTTTTGTTAGATTTGATTGCTCCGTAGCGGCGAACATTGCTATACAGAAAGCCAACGGATTGTGGGTCGAGGATAGAGAGCTTAAAGTCAAAATGGCAGAGTATGGCAGAATAGAAGATAGATCAGTTAAAAGAAACCAATCTGGAGGGATTTTTGGTGGACATGAAGATAGGGGAAGGTTTGATCGAGTTCGTCATGGTTTACAGAGATCCTTTGCGGATGTGGTCAAAGACGGAATCGATACACCGATGGGCAAAACAGCGTCTACCATTAAGGGTGGGTTATGAAGATAAGTCTGTTAATAATCTGGTAGTGGAGGATGAAGATGATGAAGCTGAGCTGGAAACCAATCTGGGTGACACCATAGTTGAAGAGACTACAAGCGGCGTGGGGAACAACTTGGTGGTTGAGGAGCGTATGGAGGTGGCGGTGGCAGAGAGTAGCCTAGAGGCTAATGATGACAATCTAAGGATTGAGGAGCAGCTATGTACACCTGGCTTTCTTAAGAGTTTAAATGGGGCTGTTGTTCATGGGCCGGGTATTAACCTTGAAGTAAATTTGGGCCATTTATATGGTCCAGTGGAGTACAATAGATCTGATATGGTAGTGAGGGGTCCAAATATACAATCTAATGGATTAACTAATTCTAGTTGGGCTCCTATAAGACCCAGCATGCCTACGGTGCAAACAAGTCCACATGGAGCTAGAAGGAGCAGAATTAATGATCAGAAGTCAAAAAGGAAAGGTAAAACAAAGGTTAGTTTTGCTGGAGCATCAAAATCAGCTAATGAGGTTAGTGGGTATGCATACTTTGCTCGTTTGTATGGTCATAAAGGTGCATCATCAAGCAAGTCCTCCCCTAAATGCGCTGTGTTTAGGGCTGCTGCTGCAGCTTTGTCCCTATCTGCTTCTAATGAGAGCCACTCTGGCAGTAGAAGCCATATCCTTAGTGAGGCACAAGCAAACATTCAGTTGGGGAAAATTCTGGGCATTAAATATAAAGGCAAAGAGGCAGAAGTTCTGGAAAAAATGGTAGACCTAGAAGTTGTTGACAGAGCAAGGAGGAAGACGAAGAAGAAAGAATAGGAGCATTGAGTCTACCTACAGGGTCTGAATGGTATTAAAATTGTTTTCTAATGAAGTTGATGTCTTGGAATGTTAGAGGATTGGGGAAGCTAGAAAAGAGGGGAAGGATTAGGAAGCTCATCTATGAAAGAAAGGTGGATTTTGTGCTTCTTCAGGAGACAAAACAAGTTTCTATTACTGAGAATGTTGTTAGAGCTCTGTGGGGTAAGAGAAACATGGATTTTATGGCTGTGGGTTCTGAAGGGACTGCGGGGGGTCTTCTTTGTATCTGGGACCCAGACTTTTTTCAGCTGGTAGATTGTTGCAGTAATAGAAGATTTGTTCTCTTATCAGGTATTTTGTTAAATACTTTTGAATGTACTATTGTGAATGTATATGCCCCCAATGAGGTGGGTAGCAGATGCAAATTTTGGGATTCCTTACTAAAGTTAAAATCTGAGTTCCCAAAACCATGGTGTTTGGGGGGAGATTTGAATGAGATTAGGAATATTGGTGAAAGGGTGGGCTGTTCCAGAAGAGATAAAGGAATGAGGGATCTGAATTCTTTCATAGAGAGTTGTGAGTTGCATGATCTACCTTTGTTAGGTAGGAAGTTCACATGGTGCAATGCTCAAGATGGGGAGAAATGGAGTAGGATTGATAGAATTCTGCTTAATCCGGAGTGGCTGCTGAGGTATAATTTCAAAGTTTGGGGTCTTCCTAGGCTTTTTTCTGATCATTGCCCTATTTTGTTAATGGATGACGGGAGGGATTGGGGGCCTAAGCCTTTTAGGTTCATTAATGCTTGGACTAGTCATCCTAGTTTTCCCTCTTTAGTGGCTAAGGTTTGGCATGAATCTAGCATTACTGGGAGGGCTGGGTATGTTTTGTTTCAAAAACTGAAAATTCTAAAGGTGGAGCTGAAAAAATGGAATTTTGAAGTTTTTGGGAATCTTGCAACAAAAATCAAGAAGGCAGAGGAGGAGTTGGTTGAGCTGGACATTGTGGCTGAAGATAGACCTCTGGTAGAGGATGAGAGGAGCAGAAGACAGGAAGTGAGAGTTGAAGTTTGGAAGCTTAATCGTATGATGGAATGGCTATGGCAACAAAAATCTAGAGTAAATTGGACCATTAATGGAGACAAAAATACTAAGTATTTTCATCTTATGGCTAGCAGCAGAAGGAGTAGAAATTCTATTTCTACCATCACAGTAGAAGGAGAAGTCTTGGAGGAGCCAGAGAAGGTAAGGTATGAGGTTGTACAACATTTTAAGTGGCAATACACTGAAAGGTGGGAAAGAAGACCAGTTTTGGGTGGTACCTTTAAATCAGTTTCAGAAAGTGCTGCGTTCCATGCTCTGGAAGCTGATTTTTCTGAAGGTGAAGTTAAGGCAGCTGTTATGGAGTGTAGTGGTGATAAGGCGCCAGGACCGGATGGGTTTAATTTGTTGTTTTTTCAGAAATTCTGGAAGATAGTTCATCCTGAGGTTATGCACTTCTTGCAGGATTTTCATGCTTTTAGCAAGCTTTCCTATGGTTTTAACAGTTCATTTATCACTCTCATACCTAAGTCTGACAACCCCATTGGTCTGTCAGATTATAGGCCTATTGGTTTGGTGGGTAGTATGTACAAAATTCTCTCCAAGGTTCTGGCGAATAGACTTAAGAAAGTTCTTCCTACTGTTATTGGTGAAACACAATCTGCTTTCTTGGGAGGGCGAAGTATATTGGATGGTGTTTTTATTGCTAATGAGATTGTTGATGGATGGAAAAAATCCAAAAGAAAAGGTGTTATTATCAAACTAGACTTTGAGAAAGCTTATGCTTCAGTTAATTGGGCGTTCCTATTCTCTATGTTATCTAATTTTGGTTTTGGGTCAAAGTGGGTATCATGGATGAAGGAGTGTATATCTACAGGAAGGTTGTCTATTTTAGTGAATGGTTCTCCAACTGAGGAATTTTCACCACAGAGAGGTCTCAGACAAGGTGATTCCTTGTCTCCTTTCTTATTCAACATAGTGGTAGAAGGTTTGAATATTTTAATGAACAGGGCAAATGAAAAAGGCATTCTCAAAGGGGTAAAAATTGGTGTAAATGAGGTTATGATATCTCATCGGAAAGAGGGAAAAACTTGGGAGAAACAATTTTCCCTGAAACGTTTTTCTATTTGAACATGGGCCCAACAATTTATATCAATCTTTCACACCCAATTTCCTTCATTTGTCAACAGAAACTCCATCCATCTATTTCTTTCTCCTCCCCCCCTTTCGTTACTTTTGAGTTTTTCTTCATACATGATAGGCTATAAATGTGACCCCATTCCCATAGCATAGTGTTCGATGTTCGAACTCATGCCATAAGTGTCCCTAGAACTTTGATATCATAACCCAATGTCATTCTCTTAGGGGGGGTTTAAATTGGAAAATTATTGAGTTATGTTGTGCTTTTGGACAAAGCAATATTACTTGGAACATGGATCATTTCAGTACGAGGAACAAGAACAGGGATGTGATACAACACATGCTCTAAAATGTGGTTTGATAAGGAAGGTACGTTATCCTGTTATTCAGCAAGAAAATCCAGTGAGGAGGAGTGGAATTTATCTTTCCGAAGGGATTTATACGATTGGGAGAAGGAGGAGGTTGCCAGCATGGCTGCAATTTTGGGGGTGGCTCCATCTTTGAAGGTTGATGTGGAAGATTATCCTATTTGGAATGGTTCTTTTGGTGGTAGTTTCAAGGTTTCTGATCTTTATCAATTCAGTGATGATAGTATGGGCCCTCAACTCAAAATTTGTAAGTTTGTGTGGAATAATGGTATTCCCCCCAAAGTCCAATTTTTCGGATGGTTGGCTTGGAGGAATAGAGTTAAAACCGGGGATTATTTACAACATATTGGTGTCCTTAATAGTAATGCATCTATCTTATGTGCCTTTTGCAAAAATGAAAATGAATCTGCTTCTCATGTTCTATTACACTGTCCATTTACTTGGCAAGTTTGGTCTAACCTAATGCTATGGTGGGGGTGTATTTGGGTGGTGCCAAGGACAATTAATTGTTTATTTCATTGGTGGATAGGTTGGGATTATAAGAAAGTGGTTAGGAGATTGTGGAGAGCCTTACCACCTATTGTTCTTTGGTCCATTTGGAAGTTTAGAAATGATTGTATGTTTAATGGAGCGCAACTATGTGGGCCTGAGTTATGTGAGACAATTAAGTTCAGATTCGCTATGTGGGTTAAAGCATCCTCTAAGGGATTCATGTACTCTACCATGGAATTAATTAATAATTTGGATCAAATTAAGCAATGCAGCTGAGGTGGATCCAGTTTGGAATTTGCTGTGTGGATTCAGTTTTGGATGCAGGTTAATGGTCTGCGGTCTGTGTTCTGCCCCTTCTATTATATGCTGCTTTGCTTGTGAGAGCATCTGCAGGGGATGGCTATTATGCTGGTAAAGGAATGGATTTCGGTGGCTGCTGTGGACTACTGAAGATTAAGCTTAATATTAAGCTTATTTTGCTGGACTGCCTTACGCAGTGGGTATGCACCAGCAGATTGGTTTTATGTGGCTGCTGCAGAGTGGATGAATTGTAATTAGTGCAGTGGGATGATAGGAGTTATGCTGTTATGGGCTGTTGGTGGCTGCTAATTTCAAATCTTGTTTTGTGGCTGCTATGGGCTGTTTGTGGCTTGGTATATGCATTGTTAATCTGTGGTTTTTGTTCAGTTGGTTCTGCTTCGGTTGAAGTTCTGGTAGCTGTGTCTTCGATTTATCAATGCAGTGTTAATCTGCCTCGTCCAAATCTTGGCTGCTTCGGGTGCGCTGTTGTAGTGGAAATTTGCAGTATGTTGGATGTGCATTGGAGTGCTTGATTCCAGTGGTTTCTGCAGGTTTTTGTTCGTAGCAGGTTTTTTGTTTCTGCTCTTAGCAGAATTCGGATTGCTGCTGTGTTTTTTGTTTTTCGCTTTCCCCTTTGTTGGTTTCTCACCAACTTGGAGGTTTGAGTTTCCTCTAGCTCCTTCCTCCTCTTTATTGATGTTTCCCATTGTACCCTGTACGTGTTTCATCAATAAAGTTTTCTTTGCCGATCAAAAAAAAAAAAAATCCCTCCTAAACCGTGCCACACCACCCAACAAAGGGTATAAATGTTAACAAAATCATTCCCACACAACCCAGAGGATCTGATGGATTATATTATCAAAAAAATACGTATAACGGTTCCGGTTTAGACCCAACCCTTTTCGTACTCTTAGATCCGGGATTTAGTACCTTTAATTATTGTTTATGCCCTTTATTATCTTGTTGATAGTTAAGTTGAGTTGTTGGTTGTGTTTGAAACAAGTTGGGAATTAGTTTTTCAATCGAGTTGCTGTCAGTTTCACTTCTGGTTTACTCAAGCGATACTTTAGTCGCTTGAGCGGTCTTTGAGATCTCTTCGTATTTTTATAGATCTGTAAAACTTCTGAGAATAGGTGATCTTGAGAGGGGATCATTGTGTGCTCAAGCGGTGTTTTTCATCGCTTGAGCGGTGTCACTTATTGTGTGTGACGCTCGAGCTGTGATTTGGTCGCTCAAGCGGTCTGTGCATATATCAGTTTGGAAAAAAAGGATTTTTGTCACTTTTTCACTTCCTCTCTCTTTCTAAAATACTCCAAACCCTAATTTCTTTACACCCTCTCTCTAGTTCTTGCCTTAAACCCCCAAATACTCTCTAATCCATTGATTTCTCCACCATAGTTTCGTAGAGAAAAAGGTAGAGCTTGTTGAAAGTTTTGTTTTAATCAGAAAGGGTCTCGTTTTCGGCCTTATCAAACTTCCACCATTTTTGTTCCTCTTCTATTCTTAAGGTGGGGATTTCTTCAACCTTTGGTATAATTCTTAGCTTAGTTATTTTCTCTTTAAAAAGGTTTAGTGATTTGGGAATTTTAGGTTAAATCTAGGGTTCGATTTTAAAATGTAAAATAAGGGTTCTTCAAATAAATTCTTCACAAAGGTTGTGGGAGTGTGAATGTTGTTAGGTTATGTTGAAATGTTAGAATTTCCTTCCTTAAATGTGATTTTAAAAGTAAATGAGGTTTTGTTTGAAAATCATTGATGTTTGATTTATGAAAGAAAAGGAAATGATGTTGGGTTTGAAAAGATAAGAAAAATGTATCTGTTAATGATAAGAGTGGAGTTAGATATATATATATATATATTATCACTCTCATTTCGAGATTTATGAGATTATATCTATTGTTAGAAATTATCTGTTGGGTAGAAATATTTGTTCTGGGCTATCAGTGGTGGATATCTTTGATTATTGTAGAAATTACACGAGAATTAAGTTAATTGAAACTAATTACTCATACATCTTGCATTGAACATTGTTTCATACTTAACCATTGTAAATGTAATGTTTTGAGAAAAATGGTATATACCTTGGTGAATTTGGTTAGGAGGTGTGGTTGTAGTTTATTATGTTAACTTGTGTGTCCTTGGTGAAAGCCTAGAAACCCGAGCGGTTAGGTGCCGATCCTTCCCATTAATACCAGTAAAATAGCTTTGATAGTACTTGTATAGCTTACTGGTAGACACGTACCTAAAAATTTTCAGTATTTTATATCCACTGTCCTATTTTTTGATTTAAAAGTATATTTTTCATGAATTGATATATAATATTGACATACATTGTTTTGAGATGAAAAAGTATAATGTTTAGCAAATGGCATGCATATGGATTCGCCTTATGACTTTGTTAAGTTTCATACATTATGTTCAACTATCTCTACTGGGTTTTAGCTCACCTTATATGGAAAACAACTTTCGGATACTGATGATATGTCTCCACTAAGGACATAGCTTGGGAGGACTTGGAGCCGAGCGCTTCTTTTTTGTTTCTTATGTGTAATTATTTTGTACAAGCCATGAGTTTTGTTTGTATTGAGTTTAACTCACTTTTGTTGTACCCAAGACTTAGAAAGATGTAGCCATTAGGGTATAAACTCATATGTACATCCTTTTGTTTCGATTCATTTACAATTGACATATGCTATTGATTTAGGATCTAAGATTTATGAATATATACACGCATATGTCATCTTTTGTACAATTAAGAAGTACTAATGAATGTTAAATATATCGCAAGTTATACTTTCTACAGAATATCATGTTATGAGTTGTTGTTATTATTTTGGGATATTACAATAGGACTTAGTAATATATTTTAAAAAAAAGGACTCTTGAGATCAACTTTCCCACAAATAAGATTTTCCAATAATTTCCCCTTATTTTAAATATAATTTATATTAAAATGAATTTGAATCACACAATGCATTTTTGTGTGTCTATTTTGTATTCTGATTCCCCACACTTAACACTGCTAATGGGAAAATGTGACATAATATAAAGGATAAATTACACTAAACTACCATGAGATTTAAAAAAAATACAATAAATACCATAATTTTGACATAATTGTTGGGACCAATACTTAAGACCCAGTGATTGTCACGCCCTGAATTTCCGAGATCCGGCCCACGTGAATAAACCACCCATCGACAGATAAAAGACAACAATAATATAAAACATAGTACAACTTTCATGCTGATATACAACAAAAGTAACCTATGGTGACGAAAACTAGTGAAGAAAATAAAATTCGTCACTAAATGAAAATAATTCGTGAGGAATTTATAAATTTTGTCACATATAATAAAAAAATAAAAATGGTAGGTGACAAAATTTATTTTCGTCAATAAATACTTCATTTTAAGTGAGGAAAAATTAAGTTTCGTCACCAAAAATTTTCCCGCTATTTTTTCCCAGTGGCGCCAAAATTTTGGGACTTTTGGTGAGAAATTTTTTTGTCACTAATTATAAAATTATTTGTGAGGAATATATTTTCGTCACCAAAACGTTTTAATATTTTTGATATCTTTTGGTGAGGAAATAATATTGTCACCAATTTTGGTGGGAAATTTTTGATATATTGAGCGGCAATAAAAAAAATAGGATATTAATTTTTTTTACCCCTTTTCTGTTTATCATCTCTCTCTCTCAAAGTAGGGTATTAATTTGTCTTATCTCTTACTCCTCCACCACGCTGATCGCCATCGTCGTCTCTATTAGCCTTGTCGATCATCGCCGCCACTAGTAACCTTGCCGGTAACCACCACATCTTCTTCGCTCGGTGATTTGGTACTTGATTTCTCTTTGCTCTTTTTCTGGTATCTCTTTCTCTTATTCTCTGTATTGGTATGGTGACGAAAATTAGTGAAGAAAACAAATTTCGTCACTAAATAAGAATAATCCATGAGGAATTATAAATTTTGTCACATATAATAAAAAAATAAAAATAATAGGTGACGGAATTTATTTCCGTCAATAAATACTTACTTTTAGGTGGCAAAAAAAATGAGTTTCGTCACCTAAATTTTTCCCACTAATTTTTTTTGATGGTGCCAAAATTTAGAAACCTTTGGTGAAATTTTTTTTTTTCAACAATTAAAAAATTAATAATGAAGAATATATTCACGTCACCAATAATTTTTTTTTTGAAAAAATAGATTTTAAATATTTTATCACCATTTGGTGAGAAATATATTTTCGTCACTAATAATTTTTAATATTTTTAGGCCTTTTAGTGAGAAATTGTTTTGTCACTAATTTTGAAAGAAGAATTTTAACATATTAAGCAGTGATGAAAAAAAATAGTCTATTATTTTTCCCTCCTTTTTTTTTTTGGATCAGTTTTCCTAAATTATTTTTCCCTTCTTTTTTTTTTTTGGATCAGTTTATTTTTCCCTCCTTTTTTTTTTCCTTTTTTTGTTTTTTTTTATCACTCTTCGTATCAATCTGTATCTCACTACAAGAAATTGCACTTTTGGCGACTACTTTTGGCGACGCCGTCAATTTTTCATCGCCAAAAGTATATTTTTGGCAACACAGTGATCAATTTCGTTAGTAAAAGTATACCTTTACCAACGCAATTTGCTACCGTCGCTAAAAAAGCATAACATTCACTAAGCGCCAAAATTTTTAGTTGGCGCCAAAATTTCAAAACTTTTAGCTACGGGACTTATATTTTAGCAACACAATGAGCGTTGCTATTAGTGTGCTTACTTCTGGCGACGACAAATTGGCGTGGGCAAAGAGTTAACCATTTAGCGACGATAACACTATTCGTCGGTCAAAGTGTTGCTAGTGAAATAAAATAATTTAGTGATTGTGTTTTTATTATAACTTTTCAAAGAGTTTTAAGTATTCTAATTACTGAATTGTAAAATTAAAGTGATTATTGAATTAAATCACAAAATGAACCCATTAAGCCCAAACACATTTTTAAGTTGAGATGACTAATTGGAGATAATTTAAACTTTTTTCAAAGAATGTGGTTAGATTATTAATTTCAATATGTTAGATTTTATTTTCAGAATCTAGCTTCAATTTTCTTTTTCTAAAAAACAAAAAACAATTGGGTGAAAAAATAAAAAAATACTTATTATTTTTGTATAATTTTATCTTTTAACTCATAAATACTTTTTAAAATTTTAAAAATATAGTTTTCATTTTTATTGCTCTCAAATTAATTTTAATTTTTCCAAAAAAAAAAAAAAACCTAAAGATTGTGTTGAATTGTTTTTCATAACCAACTCTACTGACTTTCTGCGTGAGATTCATCTCCTTCCTTAGTTCTCCATACCTTCGCGCAACTCATCTCCTCTCTCCTTCCGTCGTCACCACCGCCGGTGAGCATGGCTTCTTGTCATCACCGGCCTCTCCATAATAACTGGTATGTATATCCTCCTATTTCTCTCTCTCGGTAAATCATAACATTTATATTTTTTCCCCCTTTTCCTTATATTTGCCCTAGCCCCTTCATAAACACTGATCTGTCTCTTCGCTCTCCTTATCTCTCTCTCACAATAATATGACTGACATGAATCTTGAAGGTACTCTCTTCAATTTCTTCTTTTGAATTGTAACCCCTGTTCTCTAATCAATTTCTGGCTTTATTTATTTATTTATTTTGAATTTTTCTCTGTATCAGTTTTTATTAATTGATGCAATCTGTTCCTTCTTTATTTTTTCAGAATTCATGTTCAATTTGATGTGTTGTTAAATTATATATATTTTTTTTATGTTCAGCTGTTTGTTTCGTTGGATTTTGCGGGGGTTCTAGTCTGGGATTTGTAGTGATTGAGCTCTGAAAGTAAGTTGATTAATCACTTTTTTATAGCTTTGATTTGCTGCGGTTTTTTTTTCTTCTTCTTGCTCTGTTGTAGTTCATTTTTTGTTTGGTTGCTGAGAAAAGGAAATAAGAAAATTCAATGAGATTTCGTTCTGTAGTTTTCTGAAGTAGCTTGACTTCGAAACTTAAATTAAAGCTCTATAAAATTCCTAACAAGAGACAGGCCTAGTTAGGTATTAGAGTTGTTCAATCTATTGTCTTGGAACTAAGAAATAGTTATATGTGACTGAATTGATTAGAGTTGTCATTGGAGAGCATTTAGTCTATTGATCTTTGGAAATCTTAGAGGTTTTTTGTAAAAGCAACAAGTTGAGAAGAATCTCAAGTGCTAGTAATCTTTTTCAGCGAAGTGTTGTTAGTACATTAAGTTTTGTTTATATGTATTACCAGAGGCATTAAATATATGTTATTTAAGAACTAGATGTGCTTCTTTTTGGCTTTTTGAATTTGATGTTCCTGTCATGTATTGGATATTTGTCCTCTAATATATATGACTTAATCTAATTAATTACCCTTAATTACGTTACACAGGGAAAATGAAATGTGTCATCTAATTAATTTTTTCCTTAATTACATTCATGCAGGGAAAAGGAAAGTTGAGTAGATCCTCAATGATGTTCCCTCTTGCCCAAAGAATGGATACCCTTAATGATTTACTTGCTGCAAGTGACCTTATTTCTCTTCACTGTGCTTTGACAAATGAAACAATTCAAATTATTAATGCAGATTGTTTGCAGCATATAAAGCCTGGTACTTTGCAGGGTTTCTTCCGTTTAGTACATTTATTTTATAAAGAAAAATACTGGGATTCTTATATCTTGCACTTACAGGGGAGTGCCTTGATCTATGCAGGGGCATTTCTTGTGAATACAGGTAGCAACCAGCTATTGGATGATTGTGCAGTAAAGTAGTTTCTGATTGATGGTACTCTTGCAGGCTGTGCTCTGGATGGTGCTGAAGGACCATAATGGATGGAAGCATGGGTATGATGAGTAGCCTTAGGGTATGAATTACAAGATGATAAAATGTTTGTTAAGAGTATGTATGTTATCTTCTAGGCAGGACTTTCTGACATGATTTATATGGTTGTGTGTGATTGCTTGGCTGATGTTGGTAAAATTAAACCCTTTTTCATTGTGCATTGTTATGGATTAAAATAAGGCATATTTATGAAGACGGTCATGTTATTTGATGATGGCACAGTTTTGGTTGTGTTTTTTTACAATGCTTCACACATGTTTGCATAAATTCCCCACTCAAACTACATATTATTTTTCTACTTCTGTTTACTTTGGTTAACTTCACTCACTATCTTCTTCGACTATTTTAGTACCAAAAGTTCTCGCTCGAGCTGAAAACTCAGAAGTGCGCTCGAGCGAAAGAATGCTCGCTCGAGCTAACAACTCAAACCCTCAGGTCTGCAACCAGACGCACGCTCAAGCGACAGACTTCTCGCTCGAGCGAAGAACAAACTAGACCGCTCGAGCGAAGAAAACTCGCTCGAGCCAAGAAGTGCAGCTCTCAGGTCCAGAACCAAACGCAATCGCTCGCTCGAGCGAAGCCACTCTCGCTCGATCCGCCAGGCACGAACTCAACTCTCGCTCGAGCGACCAACTCCTCGCTTGAGCGAAGGTCCAAAAATCTGGGCAGCAGCACTAGGCTCCCAAACACAACCAACCTGTAACAAACCTGCCCAACACATCCTATAACTCAATATACAAAGTAAAGAGGATGCAAACAAGATAATAAACAACTACCAACATCCACGGACACATGTCCGGATCACTGTACAACAAGGGTAAACCCGGGATCGCTATACATGCTACTTTATAGAATATTATAATATCTAATCAGTGTTTTAAGCTTTTGTCCTTTTAATATTATTTTGAACTCCCTTTCCTTCCATAATGTGAAATGCTACATATGAAAATTAAATCTATTTTCTAGTTTCAGTTTTTGACTTCTCATTTATTCAAGTCTACTTTAACACTTAGCAACTATCCATCTTTGATTATTAAATTATTGTGCATATTTAATTAGTTAATGCTATTCATTTGTTGTTGTGTGTAAAGTTTTGATTTTAATAAAATCAAAAGCATCTATCCTTGTAAGTGTAGATTTACAAATTTGAACATACTAAATTCTAAATATAGAATTATTGTTTGACTAAAATAATAGTGATTGCGTTGAAATTCAATTTTTGTTACCAAAAGAAAGAAAATATGGCTTCATGTTTACTGCTTCCACTCGGTAACACACTACAATAGTGATTACGTTGTTGCTTAGATGTTCTTCATCTTTAATTCTGCTGGCTACTACTACTGCAACGTTGCTGTGAGGCGTGCATACTGCCAATCTATCTGACGAAGAACTTGCTGAATTAGCACTTGTGATACGTGAAACTTCGACAACATCCACTAAAGATGCTGACCAAGGTTTTTCCGATTTACTATGCTGCAGGAGAGGTAATCTAGCTTAACATGGATACTAGTTACCAAAGCTACCTGCTAATTATAATCTATTTATGGAATTGATATGAATTTATTTGTTAATGACCTATATATATATATATATGCTTGAAAAAGCATGAGTATCTAAAAGCTCCTGATAGTGTATCATGAGCAGAGCTTCAAGGCGTCCACAATGTTACTCTTTACACATACAGGAGTTTGGTTCGGTTCCTCTGTAACTCCCCACCCCATTATTGTCACATCTATAGCGACCCTGGTCTTTTCCCATTTGATTATTGTATCCGGACTTAGGTTCCGTAGATTCTGTCATTGAATATTTGTTGTTGTTGTCCTTTATTTTCTCATTTGGAATTATAGGATGTGTTGGGTAGGTTTGTTTCAGGTCGGTTGGGTTTAGAAACCAAGTGTTGCTGTCCAGGATTTTGGTTCTTCGCTCGAGCGAGGAGTTGGTCGCTCGAGCGAGAGATGGCGTCCAGTTTTGACCTGTAGCTCTGCATTCTTGCCTCGAGCGAGATTTTCTTCGCTCGAGCGAGTGAGTTCATCCTTCGCT
>NW_021025332.1:3545385-3572423 GCF_004153795.1 Camellia sinensis
GGTGTCTAATGCCTAAAACACCAAACCTATGAGGACCGTTACACTACAAGCATGCAATACAAAGCATAAATGACATGAACAACTAAAAAGAGTCCTAAAATAGGCTAAAACAGCACTGAAATTAAGGTAAAAACATCTACCAAAAGAAACTAAAATAACGGAGCAATTAAGCTAGTAAACAAGCCAAAGGAAGGGAGGCTAACCCCTCCATTTTTAGGACTTCAAAATCACATTTTAGCCTCTGAAAAACCTCTAAAAATCAGAGTTTCAAAGCTCAAAAAAAAGATAATGAAAAGATGGGAAACACTCTGTAAAGGCCTAAGAAGCAAGGTTCAAGGAAATGTGACCCACCCCTCTATCTTTAATGGCCTTAAACCACAAGTTTTAGCCCATAAATAGAGGTGAAAAAAAGTACAAAAACAACAATAAATGATGGTCAATGAATAAGGAAAATAAGCTTGGAGTTATACCTCTTGAAGAGGAATGACCCTAGGAATTACAAACCACTAATTTCACATCCTCATGAGCTTAAAATGCAAGCTCAAACACCTTAGCAAATAACCCTCAAGGTTTGGTATGGAGTGCCTAGGCAAAGGGTGAAAAGAGGGTTAAATATCTAACTACACGGAATTCATTGATTAAATGGCGTAATTGGGTAATTGGTATCATTTGTCTATTGAATTGTTGACATAGTTATTTTCAGTTTAGAAATAACTGTTTTGGGCTATCGGTGGAGGATAGTCGTGATTGTTGTAGATATTGCATGTGGATTAGGAATAACTGGAACTAATCACATTGGTTAAGTCATTGATTTAGACTGTTGAATTAATACAGAAAATACATGTATTGATTGTGTGTTGTATATGACGAGTGTTTAATACATTGTATATGCATTTTTGTTTGGGAGGAGATAGGGGATGGACTCCATTAGCATCACTTTTATGTGTGCTTATTTATATAGAAGTGTTTTATTGATACATCACTAAAATGTGTATCAATCTGGAAGTATGAAGTGTTTGATTTGAGCTTGAGTCTCATTTGTTTGTTGATATTGGAAGGATGTGAATATGATATATGTGATTCACTGTTATAAGTTTGGCCATGTTTTAAGCCATATTGATAAAATTGGAAAGTAAAACGTATCTTTGGCAATAGTGTCGTGAGACTGTAAAATGAAGTAACGTAACTTTAGCAATAGTGTCATGAGACTGTAAAATGAAGTAATAGATTATTTTGGTTAACCATCTGTTGAATGTTATTGCTTTATTCATTGCTTATATGTGGTTTAGTATATTTCTACTGGGCTGTGGCTCACCCTTTATGGGAACATCATTTTCAGGTTCAGGTGATAAACTACCTCCAAGGACTTAGCTTGGGAGGGTTTGGCTTCTGGATTGAAGAAGACTACCTTTAGTTAATTGTCTTTAATAACATTCAAGCCTGGGGCTTTTTCTTATATTGAGTTAGAACTCATATTTTTGTATCCAAGTGTTGGCTTGGAAAGATGTAAGCCTGTAGGGCATTTTATTCGATGTTACATATAATGCTTTATTTAGTAATGCTCTGATGAATGGATTAATATATTGTCTTCTTTAAATAATGCATGTCAATGATATATAATGGGTTATTTTTTTTGAGGGCGTTACATTCCCAATTAGTTTTTGCCACTCCTCCGTTCTTGCTGACCCCAGCTTCTCCTTTATTTCAGGTTATTGGTAAGCCCAAGCCACGAGTTTCTATGGATGAGTGCAGCTTCTGTCGTCAGAAAGGCCATTGGAAGCGTGTTTGTCCTAAACTTTTGCAACCTAAGGGTCGTTCATTTGGTTCACCATCCTCTTAGCTGACATCTTCGGGATCTCGCTCATCTGTTGCCTTTTATGCACTAGTTTCTGATAATGTTCCGTCTTCTAATATGCAGTCTATGTTTGAGCAATTTAAGTCTTTCATGGTGGCAATCAAAATATTTCATCCCAGGCCTTCGTTATGACTACAACTCAGTTAGGTTTGTCTGGTTCATCTTCTTCAGGTAATATCCACACTTCATGGATTTTTTATTCTGGTTGTTCACATCATATGACCCCTGTTGCATCCCTCCTCAATAATTGTGTCTCCCCTTCTTCTTCTATTACTATTGCTACAACTAATGATTCTTCTATACCTGTACACTCTATTGGTTCTATTTCATCTTTCCATTTGTCTCTTCTCCTATATTTTATGTGCCTCACTTCCCACTTAGTCTTATTTCTATTAGTCAATTATTTGATTCTGGTTTTGATGTAGTTTTCTCTTCTTCTCATTGTGTTGTGCAGGATCGGGTATCCAAGAGGCAGATTGGGATTAGATGTAGAGTTGGAGAACTATATGTCTTGGATAGCTTACATGTTCCTCCAAAGTATAGCGACCTCGGTCATTTCCCATTTGATTATTGTATCCGGACTTAGGTTCCGTAGATTCTGTCATTGTATAATTGTTATTGTCATTCTTTATTTTCTTATTTGGAGTTATAGGATGTGTTGGGAAGGTTTGTTTCAGGTTGGTTGGTTCGGAAACCAAGTGTTGCTGTCCAGTTTTTGGGTTGGTCGCTCGAGCGAGGGTTGTATTTTGTGTTTGGTGGCTCGAGCCAGATTTTCTTAGCTCGAGCGAGCGATTGCGTCTGGTATGGACCTGTAGCTTTGCATTCTTGGCTCGAGCGAGCTTTTCTTTACTCGAGCGAACTGCGTGATTTTCAGAGATTCTGGGAGCTTGTTTTCTACGCTTGAGCCAAACCTTCGCTCGAGCGACCAGGTCGCTAACAGACATTATAAAGTGACTTTTTGGCCCAAAAACTTTATTTTTCTCCCTCTCTTCTCTTCCCATCTTCCAAACCCGAAAACCTAACCTTCTAGACTCTTGATTTCTCTACTTTTTACCAAAAACTCACCCCAAATATTTCAAGAAGGTTGAAGAACAAGCATGGATCAAGACTTTTACCAATTATTTTATGTTTTCATTAGAGTTTGAAGATGGGTCTTCACCCTTAGCTTCCAATTTTGAGGTAGGGGTCCTAGTTCTTCTTCAATACTTGCATTAATAGATAGATTTGTGGTATTTTGAGTATATAAATACAAAATCTACATTTTTAAGCATATAGTGTTACATCATTAGATTTGGGGGCTTAGGGTTTGAAGTGTTTGGGGTTCAATTGTTGGGTTAAGATTGTGGATTATGAACCTTAGGTGTATAATCAATGGAAAAATTGGAATAAAATGTAGTAGTGTGAGAAGTTTTAATTTTTCTTGAAAGTCTTGATTTTTCTTGAAAACCCTAAGTTATCTCATGATGATAATTAATGATTTTGCCTAAATTGAAAGTAAAATCATGAAATTGAGGGGTTGAATTATATATATACAAGTTTAATTGAATTTTGGAAGTGTTTGAAAATTATGTAAAAATTAGCGATTGAACCTTTATTATGGACATTATAAATCATGCTATAATGTGAAATGAAATTTGAGGGAAAAGATTTGTTAATGATATGGATGACACATCTTGGTTATGGAATGTTGAAATGAGATTTAAGAATTTACCTTGAATTATGTTGATTTGCATTTAGTGTTGTTGAATTAAGTTGTGTTGACTTTTGTTGAATGGAATTGTGTTGAATCATGTTGGGTTGTGTTGGGTTGTGTTGAATTGTGTTATGTTGGGTTGGGTTGAGTCGGATTGAGTTGTGTTGGATGCTGTTGTGTTGGTACCCGCGCGGGGAGTTGAAAACGTTTTTGGGAGCCCACATCCCGCCGCTGGTGCATCTGGTTTGAGGCAGATTCAGGGTCAGCAGCCAGCTCAGTCGGGTCAGGCCTCGAGGGCCAATCAGGGGGCTTCATCGTCCCAGTCGGTACAGCAATCTTATGCTCCTAGGGGTGAGCAAGTTGATCAGAGGTCTTCTGGGCGCGTGTACGCTGTCACCGCGCAGGATCTTGTGCCGGCTCCATCAGTTGTGAGAGGTACCTTCTTGTTTTGTAACTCGGTTGCTAGTGTTTTGATTGATACAGGTGCATCTCATTCCTTTGTGTCTGCTGCATTTGCATCTGTTTTGGAGTTGGAGTTAGCACAGTTAGCATCCCCTATTTGTGTAGTGTCACCTCTTGGGGGTGAATTAATCTTGAAACAAGGTGTCAGGGGTTGTGATATAGAGGTCGACTACCATAGACTTCCGTTTCCTTTTGTAGTTATGCCCATGAAGGGCTTTGATGTTATCTTGGGTATGGACTGGTTATCGTCATACCGGGCAGTAATTGATTGCTACCGCCAGAGGATCACTTGTTGTACCGTGAGCGGGGAGTGTTTTCATTTTCTGGGGGATCGGGTTGGTAGTGTTTTGCCACCGGGGTATGATTCGCGAGGGCGAAGTGAGCTTAGTGGTCTACTTGCTAGCTTTGAAAGTGGTGAGTGTAATGAGACTCAGACTGTGATGCCAAGTGTGGTTTGTGAGTACTCGGACGTCTTTCCCAAGGACCTTGTTGGTTTTCCCCCTCACAGAGAGATTGAGTTCTCTATTGACTTAGTACCCGGCACGGCGCCGATTTCTATGGCACCTTATTGTTTTTCCCCAGCTGAGTTAGTTGAGTTGAAAATCCAACTCCAGGAGTTGCTAGATAAGGGCTTTATACGTCCTAGTGTTTCGCCATGGGGAGCACCGGCCCTCTTTGTTAAAAAGAAAGGTGGTGCTTTAAGACTTTGTATAGATTACCAGAAATTGAATCGGGCTACGGTTAAGAATAAGTACATATGCCTCGTATAGATGATCTGTTCGATCAGTTGAAGGGTTCCCGTTGTTTCTCAAAGATAGACTTGAGATCGGGTTATCATCAATTGAGAGTAAGGGAGGAGGATATTCCGAAGACGGCATTCCGTACGCGTTATGGCCACTATGAGTTTTTGGTGATGCCATTTGGGCTTACCAATGCACCGACTGTATTTATGGATTTGATGAACTGGATATTTCGGGAATTTTTAGATCGTTTTGTAGTCGTCTTCGTGGACGACATTCTTATCTATTCACCTTCTGAGGAGAAGCACACGGAACACTTGAGAGTGGTGCTTGAATTAGTTAGAGCCCATAAGCTTTATGCTAAGTTTGGGAAGTGTGAGTTCTGGCTAGAAGAGGTCAAGTTCTTAGGCCATGTAGTTTCTGGGGAAGGAGTGTCTGTTGATACATCCAAGACTGAGGCAATGCAAGATTGGGCACAGCCTAAGAGTGTGTTTGAGATCCGCAGTTTTCTGGGGTTAGCGGGGTATTATCGCCGATTTGTGAAAGATTTCTCCAGATTAGCTTCGCCTTTGACTAGATTGACTCGGAAGGGAGTCAAATTTGTATGGAGTGAGACTTGTGAAAAGTCGTTCCAGGAGTTGAAAGCTAGACTGACCACTACTCCAGTCTTGATTATTCCGGAGAGAGGGTTGGGTTATGCAGTCTATTGTGACGCCTCACGAGAGGGTCTGGGTTGTGTGTTAATGCAAGAAGGGAAAGTAGTTGCCTATGGCTCACGTCAGTTGAAAACTCACGAGCAGAATTACCCTACGCATGATCTAGAGTTAGCAGCTGTGATATTTGCCTTGAAGATTTGGAGGCATTATCTTTATGGTGAGAGATTTGAGGTATTCTCGGATCATAAGAGTCTGAAATATTTGTTTACACAGAAAGACTTGAACTTGAGGCAGAGGAGGTGGATGGAGTTCATAGAGGATTATGACTTATTCGCTCGAGCGAGATTTCCTTCGCTCGAGCGAGCCTTGTGTAATTTGTTTCTTCGTTCGAGCGAGGTTTCTTGCGCTCGAGCGAGTTTGAGGATTCTTAGGTTTCCTTCCCAAACGCAGCATTTCTGGAAATATGAAGTTCTTCGCTCGAGCGAGGCTTCTTGCACTCGAGCGAAGGTGTGCGTCTGTGAAATACCTGAAAGCATGTATTCTACGCTCGAGCAACACTTCTTGCGCTCGAGTGAGGTCATTTGTTGTGTCTGGTTGCTCTGGTTGCTTGAGCGACCACTCTTCGCTCGAGCGAAGATCGCGTATATCAGTTCGCATCAGAGCATTTTTGTATCTTTTTTCACTCAAAACCCTAATACGACATTCTCTCTCTCGAAAGTTTTCTCTCTCTATCTCTCTACAAATACTTCAAGATCCAAGCACCTCTCAACTCTAGTCCCTTTGTTAAAGAGTTAGAGCATCTTGTGGGCTTTCTCTTAATCCGAACAAAATTGAATTTGGAGCATTTTTTAAGTTCTTCATCATCTCCTTTGAGCTTCTACACTTGAGATAGGGATATTCTACACCTTGTTATTATTTTTAACCTAGGTATTTGTTGTTATATATAAATGGTGGGATTTAGGAAGGTTTTGGTGAAGTTAGGGTTTGGATCCAAAATTGAAAGATGGGTTTTTATATTGGGCTCCATGAACATATATATGGGGTATTGAATGTGAGGTTATATGGGTTGAAATGATGAAATTTGAACTTGAGGTTAATATTTGAAAAATGGAAAAAATTGCCCTAATTTGTGCTCAATAATTATTTTGTATAAATATTGAAATTGATATGGGAAATATGCAATTGGGAGGTTATATGAATGAATGGTGTAGTTGGATTTGATAAATCACTCACCGCTAGCCATTGTTTATCTTAACTGGATTGGCCTTTTCTGTTTGTAAGAGGGGCTAATTTGAGCCCATTAAATTAGAATTTATCACAAGTCCAAGATTAGTGGGCCCGAATTTATTGCAAGTCCAAGAATCGGTGGGTCCAGATTTATCGCCATCAAATGGGCTGAATCGTTCTAAGCCTCGAAGGGGTTCGGATCCACGAACTTAGAGGTCCGAAATACTTGGCTTCGAACGGGTTCAGACGCAATCTAGAAGTTGCTCCGTTAATGAGTCCCAGAATACTTGCGGGCTCGGAGCTTTCCGGTATCTACGCACCAGAACCATGAGCGTAATGGAGTTTGAACAAAGGACCCGATCCCGAGGACGGTGAGTGGAGATAAATTCACTCTTCGGTTAAACTAGCCTATACCCGGGTCGAGGTGGCACGATCCCGGGGGGGTCCATGAGACTCGGTAATATTTTGCGGCAGGACGTCCTCTGGGACTACCCCTGACCCTTTGGGATGATTGGGGATCATTGGTTAGGTGTGGCTAAGAAGAAGGGTTCGCCGAGGGGTTGATCTCCTTTCGGGGTTTTTCTCATCCTCGGAGAAGTCTCCTCCTCGGAGAGGTCACCTCCTCGGACAAGGTGGTTAGAGAGAATATCTCCCATGTGCCTTGCACATGGGCTCCATCCTACATCATGAGGTGCCTATAAATAGCACCCACCCATAGCTTTACAAGGGATGGATTTTGGAGATTTTTAACTCTTGGGAAAGAACTAATTTCCCTTCTCCATTATCAACCTTGAGAGTGAAAGTGGGAGATCCATGGGAGAGCCTTGCCATTATTCTATTCTCTAGCCATTTTGCCTTCTTCTTCACCCAATCTCTTATCTCCATCATCTCCTTTGTTGTTGTGTTCCTAAGTTGAGATTATTGAAGAATCTAAGCCTCTCATCATTTCTTCTAGAGAATTCGAAGTTGTTCTTCAAGGATCTTTGAAGATCTTTGAATTTTCCAACTCCTTTCTTGAACCCTCTCCTACACATTTTAAGTATTTTTAGCTCTCTTTATTTATTAATATTTATCATCTCATATGCTATATCATCTCTTTTGCATATTGCTGTCTCCATCTAATGGTGTGACAAATTATCTTGACACTTTTCTGTTCTTGCATCATTCTGATTTTTCCTTTTCCATCACTATCCTGTCCCAATAGAGAGACGAGGAGGGGGGGACTAAAACCATCCTCCATTGCCATTCCTATTTACCTTGGCAAGAGTTATTGAACAAAATCAAAAGCCACCAACTCCATCGAGACACCACGGTGCAGGCACAACATGCTCCATGCACCTAGAATTTGAGAGTTATTTATGATTTTTTTTTTTCTTTGCATCAGAATTCTTCGTGCAAGCCTACTGCATCGTTGCCTTGATCCCAATGGAGTCTACTTATGACTGTAACACAAGGTATCTGAGGCCCAAACAATGAGTCGCAACAATATGGCCCAATTCGGGAGAAAATGCAATACCATGACCCAACACACATTATTTAAAATTTATATTCACACCTTTATTTATTTTATTTTTTTTAATTCAGATGTGTGAATCTACTTTCAAACATGTACCAACAATGTCCAAACTCTCCTAACATGATACCTACCTGAGTTGCAACAACAGACAAATTATTATAAAGCGGGCATTTGAGAATAAGTTAAAAAAGTCAAAAGTTAACTTTCAACTTATTTTGACTTGTATTAACTCTCATATAAAAAAATCAAAAAATTAGTTTTTAACCAACTTCCTAAATCACCCAAATAGATGACGTAATAACCCTTCTTTTGGCTTAGTGACTGTTTTGCATTTTGCAAATACCAAACAAAAACAATGTTGGACCATTGAACATGAAAGAGGAGGGCTTGATTTTATCTGTGCATATTTTTAGTGACACACCATTAGAGAATCAATATCTTCTCCTTTTACAAAAGGTTAAAATAAATAAATAAATCTAGTGTAAATGTCTTACATCATCTTCACATATTACATGTCTTTTTGTTCAAATTAGGTGCACACGACATCACTTTCAACTCCATGGCACATTCATTACCAATACAATTATTATTCAATATTAGAATTATTAAATAAGTGGATGTGATTGTAACGTGGTTATTAAAAAAAGTTAATTGTATCAAGATTTTTTTAATTATTGTTTTACACTATTCATTTATGAATTGGTATATATTAATCTTTCAGTTATAAAAATTGTATAAATACATCCTTTTTGGAGGTGATATAGGCGTGAAAATGATAATTTTTTTTTTTTATATTTATAGGGATTAAAACAATAATGATACATCCCTTTAAAATTAGACCTCTAATTGTAAAAAGTCCAACAAAAAAAAAAAAGAGACCAAAACATTACATCAGATGAGTCCCACGTACACATTAGAGCTATTAGAACTCAAAAATTAGAGTTTCAAAATATTTTTGTTGTAGATATACTTTTATGTTTTTTTTTAAAAAAAAATTATATAGAATTATATATAGGGTAAATTACAAATACACTATTAAAATTTGCTTAAAATAAAAATTGTCCCATGTAATTTTGAAAATCACATCACATTACATCTCTTCAAGTTTCGAATCGCATAAATATTTTATTTTATTAATAAATTATTCAGTTTATTAATAATTTTTATTAATGTCAGAAATATATTTCAATTAACAATTCAAGTAATTTTGACAAAAGAAATTTATAATTTTTAAAACTACATATGAAACTATTTATATTTTAAACAAATTTTAAAAAATATATTTAAGATTTATTCTTATATATATTAACTAACAAATTTTAACCTAAGACCTGACCAAACATAAAATTTAGGCCTTCTATGAAAAGACGAGGTTTTAACCAAAAAAAAATTATTAAAAAGTTTCATTTTTTAAAATTTATTACACCACTACATGTAAAAATTAATTTCCAGTGATACCCTCCAACATATAAAAATTTCTTCTATTTGCACCGCCGAAATTTTTTTTTTTAAAAAAAAAAAAACTATATGAAGGGCCATGTGACCGAAAAATCTGTAACACAGCCACGCATCCACAAAAAAATCCGTGAATCTTCTCTCTCTCTCTCTCTCTCTCTCTCTCTCTCTCAAAACACTGTTCCATCTATAAAACTACTACACGAACAGAGCCTTCATATATATGTATCTCTCTCCTCAAAGCTTTCAATATATTCCCAGAATCTTCTCTCCAATAATTATCATATACATTATTTTCCTCTCATATTTTCTCTGTGGAAGTTGCTTAGAAAGTGAAACGAAGACTAGCCTTCATGTGTCTGCAAGACGCAGAGCAAGTTGATACAGAGGCAGTAATAGGCAAGACCTCCTGTCCTTTGTATTCTGAATTGTTGCCTCATACCCACATGGATTTTGGCCAAAAACACGCTTCTTCTGATCAGATATCTCTCGGAAATTCGTTTCCTGTAAGTCTTCAATCTATCTCAACACCCATTTGTTTCTAATCGTTTCTGGGTATTTTATTTTTATTTTTTTGCTGATTGAAGTTGGGTTTTCGTTACTTGGGTTTTTGTTTGTGAATATTATCATTAGATATAGGGGTACTAAATTATATTGAGTAATTAGGTAATTACAGTTAAGTTTCACAATTTTGATGAAATTACATTGATCTCCCTTGCAATAACGACAACTTTTAAACAGTGTTAATGGAGTTGATTTTCTCTTTAATTACTCTTCCTCTTACCTTGCCAATTTGCCTAATTATCCTTATTTTCCTAACAATGTGTATTATTTATTTAAATGTGTGATATGAGTGTTTAAAGTGTTATGAAATTTATATTTCAAAGATCACAGTAGTATTAGTTAATTTATTCATTACTTGTGATGTAACTGAGGTTAATTAATTTTGTAGTTGTTCCTAATTATTGTGTTCTGGGATCATTTTAGGCAATGGATTAATTGAAATTGATTTGGTTGTGTGATTGTGAAACTATTTCAATTTTTGAATTGTACTTCATTTTTCATTCATAATAAATGATGATCTGGTTGAAGCCACCCTATTTTTGACTCTTTTTTTTTTGCAAAAAATTTTGGAAAAAAAAATGTGTTTTTTTATCACTATAAATAGGGGAGGTTTCTGTTAAAAAAGTTGCTTTCTTCCCTTTGTCATGGTCGAAACCAAAATGCCAATTTTTTTTTTTTCATGGTCGAAACCAAAATGCTTTTTTTTTTTTTTTTTTTTTTTTTTAAGCCAAAAAATGGTGTCTTTTTTAGCAAAATCCAAACAGTGAGACAAAGTGGGTGATTGAAACTTTGAGTTTCATTCTGAGAATTTTTATTTTTGTGACCTTGCTCTCATTTTTTATATTTAACTAATTGAGGGCACTTCTTTGAAATTCCATAGCCTCCTTGTTAGAAACACTGCTTGATTTGTTTTTTTCAAGTCAACTTTATTAGAGTATCAATTCATATTAGGTTCTTAAGATTTCTTAAAAATCAAGACCCATTTTAAAGAAGAAAGTCCCAGGATTGTCCCGATTTATTTTTGTGTACATTGTTTTGTAGAGAATGTGTTTTTCTAGTTGGAATTTTTCTTTCCTAATTACTCCCTTTATTTTTTTTCAGCTGGAAAGCATTTGTGAAGATGCAGTTGTTGTTGACAGAAGACAAAACCCGTTAAATAATTTCATCCCTGCTATCCGTTCTGGAGAGTGGTCTGATATTGGAGCCCGTTCTGATATGGAGGATACTCACATTTGCATCACGGACCTAGCTAAGAATTTTGGTCACAGTGAAGAAGTGATCTCCTTCTATGGTGTAAGTTCTTTAACCCACTTTGATTGTCTATTGTTCGTCTTTTGATTGTCTAGCCAGTGGTTAATGAAGTCATTCATAGTTTTTGGTAAGGTTTTAAAGAAGTCACACTTCAGATTATTGTTGCTGCTCTTTTTTTTTTTACCCAAATAACCATGATTATTAGTTATAAGTATTTCTTATTATGAGTTTTTAAATGGTTTGAACTTTGTACTTGAGAAATGGTTGCATTACGAAGTTGCATTCTTACTTTTCCTTTTACGTCTTTTTCCTCTTTTTTTTCCTTTTCTTCAGGAAGAGGGAAGGGGGTATTTTCTTTTCTAGAATCAAGCTTGTCTCCATTCTAAGTTTTGGATTGGAGGGTCAAGCGTTCATGGGGGTGGGCCCACCTTGGGCTCGTCTTGGTGATCTGAAATATTTAACTTGTAGGATTGTCAATTATCACAAAAAAATTAAGTTGATTAGATATCGATAACCATATAGTAGGTTTATATTTGTATAAAAAAATAGATAGTCTATTTTCGAAATCGTATTTGTTGTTTACATTTTATTTTTATTTTTATTTTTAAAAAGAAATGTGATATAATCCTGGATGATATACTCAACGAGACCTATAATTTGAACTGTTCGGATCACCAAAACGGGCTCGTAATGAGCCCACAGCCATGGAAACTGGACCCTTGGACTGGAGACAAGCCTCTTTCTTTTTCTATGCTTTCGATAACTAGAAACTCAAGAATTCAAATTCAGAAACAATTAGGATTTGATACAGATATTATCCATCTTCATTCTACTAAGATGTGGATAAGTGGTACCAATTAGCTAGAATTGGAACATTGTTAGGTTGTGTATCGATCAAGTGAGGTTAAATTGGACTACACACTATCTTGCAAGGAGTCTGATTGCCACATAATATTTGAACATATCTATAAAAAAATTACATTATTATGTATTTTTCATGTACCTCAATATTCAACTAAGCCATGAGAGTGGCTGCTGTTTCATCAATCAAACACTTGTCATCTTCATTAGATATTACGTTGAGACAAAATGAGGATTATCGGTTGCCCATGATGCTCCTTGGAATAAAATACTAGTTTTCATAGTACATACAATTATGGACATATCATTCTGTTAATGGATATTTGCTGTTGGTTTTCAATAATAGGTGTTTGATGGGCATGAGGGGAAGGGTGCAGCGCAGTTTGTGCGTGACCACTTACCAAGGGTCATAGTTGAGGATGCTGATTTCCCTTTAGAACTTGAGAAAGTGGTCAGGAGGTCGTTCATGGAGACTGATGCTGCCTTTGCAAAGTCGTGCACTCTTGAGTCTGCCCTCTCTTCTGGCACAACAGCACTCACTGCAATGATTTTTGGGAGGTAAGCTGCTCCTATTCTTCTATTTGTTTCTTTCCTTCATAATATGATAATTTTGTTAACCCATTTCTTTGCATTGATAAATAGACTCTGGTTTTGAAATATGTACATATATAATTGGTTGCAACCAGTTAGAGGATAAACTTAGGTCAACTAAAGGAAGTCATTTAAATTACTAACCAAACCAAACTAAGCTTTGTGTTTCAATCAAAGTCATGTACATTTATATTACTGAACTACATTTAAAAAAAAAGAAAAAAAAAAGAGGCATAAAATCTCCGTGTTTGAGCATCCCCTGAATTTGAATGACACAGTTGACTCATTTCAGTGTAGAAATTACACCATGCTTATGGACCATGAATAATTCTAAGTATTGTTTCTGAAAATTCTAAATTTTAAAGTTTATCGTCTTTTTATGCACATAATGTTTTGAACTCATAACTCATTTTTGTTAGTAGCTTTGTGAGGAGAGACATCCCTTGAATTTGAAGGAGTGCTTCAGTTTTTTCATAGTATTTCAATGAAGAAATTTCAACATGTTGAATGGAACCATCAAGGAAAATATAGGATTACACCATATATCTTGGCCCAATGGTAAGACATTCCGTTAGCATCCTCGTGGTGCGGGTTCAGTTGCTGGTTCAATTACGGAAACAGTCTCTTCAATTTCATTTTTTTCTTTCTTTAAATTTTGGTTTGTAAGATGGTGTACCATTTTCTCAGAGGCCTGCATCAAGAATGTGAATTTCAATATGAAAGCATATGAAAAAAAAAAAAAAAAATGAACGGGACAGTTACAGTTATAGGGACGTTGAAATAGTCCCATTCAGTTTGAGAACTGATGCGTCCTTCATGTGTTGTTGCATAGCATTTGCTAAATTACGTTATATGTCAATTTGAACAGATCTTTACTCGTAGCTAATGCCGGAGATTGCCGGGCAGTTTTGTCTCGACGTGGGATGGCTATAGAGATGTCGAAAGATCACAGGCCATGCTGCAATAATGAAAGGATAAGGATCGAGTCTTTGGGGGGATTTATTGATGACGGATACTTGAATGGCCAATTGGGCGTGACCCGGGCCCTAGGTGATTGGCATATGATTGGACTAAAGGAAATTAGCGAAAAGGGTGGACCGTTGATTGCTGAACCTGAAGTCAAGTTGGTGACACTGTCAAAAGAAGACGAGTTTTTGATAATTGGTAGTGACGGAGTATGGGATGTGTTTAGAAGCCAAAACGCGGTGGACTTTGCCCGGAGGAAACTCCAAGAACACAACAATGTGAAGTTGTGTTGCAAGCAAATAGTAGAGGAAGCAATAAAGCGAGGAGCAATAGACAATCTCACTGTCGTGATGGTTTGTTTTCATTCAGAGCCACCGCCTCACGTGGTGGTGCGAAGGCCGAGATTCAGGAGAAGCATTTCTGCAGAGGGGCTTCAAAACCTCAAATTTCTGTTAGAAGGAGCAGGGTTTTAAATATCAACTGATATGTACGTATCGGGATTTGGATTTTGGACACCAATAAATATATGACCATATTGTTGATACCAGTATTTATACTGTTACCGTTATTTAAAACCATGATAATGTGTACTTAGCGGGTGATGATGATGATAATTGGCTCTTTTCTGGTGTCCTGTTGTACATGTGTAGTAGAGACAACATTCTTTGTTCATCTGTCATTATTGTCCCACTTGGTTGTCAAGAAAATGGGAGAAACAAGAAGAAATTTTTGAGTGGGAAAGTTTGGGTTTGTATATGCCAGAGTGGTGTATGACTATAATTTGTATACAGATTGTGATTCTTGAATTGTAATATCCATTGTTAGCTCTTTTGTTTGTATATTTATAATTGTTTTGATTTGTTGGTTGAATAAAGAACAGACGACCCTGCAAAATGCAGACTCCTACTAAAATGAGATTTGCAAAGGATTCATTTCTACCTAGATTGTTTTGTGACTTAAACCTCTATCATGAAGAATGTTCCGTTCGACTTGTGGGTTGAATAAGAGAGAATGTTAATGGCTTAACATAACTAAAATTTACAAACATCAAAATTTTGTCTATAATCTTCTTAAAGTGGTTTGTCATAAATGTTTGGGAACAAATTAAATTAGTTACAAAGTCAATACAAAATATTATTCTATTCTTTTTATTTATTTTTTATTTTTTTGTAAAAGGTCAAAAAAAAAAAATTAAAAAAATCAATTTTGAATTTTATCATTTCTAAAAAGTACTAAGATCACACAAGCCCTACAAAAGCATCGTAAAATTCACTACTTTTAACATTCCTCCATTTTAGATGATGAATTTTCACATTAAATGCATTAAAACTCCAAATTAGTAAATCAATCTCACATCATAATAAATATAGAGGACTAATTTATGTCACCAGATCACCAATTATGGAAGTAGTTGCCTTCTTCAGTCCCATGAAAGTTTCTCTTTTGCTATTTGAATCTTGAATTTGTGTTCAATTTCATTAATTTTCTCTTCCCTTTTCTATTTGGTGCACCATTCATTCACAAATTTAAGATTTCCATTCACAAATAGAAAAAAATCCAAAACAGATTTTCTCAAACCAGTTTTGGGGGAAAATAAGAGAGAAAGGAAAACTATTTATTTGAAAAGGTAAATCATATTATCACACATACTACTTCATGTTATTATTATAATTATCATCAAAGCAACATAAGTTATAACATAACACAACACAACACAATAGGCCACATATAATAAATCCAAGAGTGGCACATACAAGCTTTTGAAGAGCCCATTATTATGATTTAGTGGTGGTGATGAGGTGGAGGTGGCTTGTGTGGCTCCGGGTGACCTGGCCCACCTGGGGGAGCTGCATGGGGCCCCGGATGAGGGTGGCCGAACTCAGGTGGTGGCGGTCCGTGGTGGTGAGGAGGTGGAGGCGGTGGTTCATGGTGAGGAGGAGGACCTGGCTGGTGCAGGGCATGGGGTGGATCGTGGTGGTGCGGCGGCGGCGGTGGCCCCGGGTGGTGGTGGTGTGGATCCGGTGGTGGTGGTGGATGGTTGTGCATCTTCTTCTTCTTCTTTTTCTTGATTTTAGTGTTGTTGAGTAGTGTTGGAAGAAAACTAATGAAGTATGAACCATATATATAGAGCAATTTCTGGATCGAAAATGGGTTCACTTTAGTTGATCAAATCAAACAAATAATTCATCTGAAAAATTAAATTATTAAATTGACTACTAAATGTCAATAATTATATAATTAAATTATATTTATTTAAAGAAAAATTAAATAATCTTAAATTTGGAGTTAGAGTTGTCTTTGAAGCGGTGAGAATCCATATTTAAATTAAATTTCAGACTATTAATATACGTTTTATTTATTTATTTATTTTGTATTTTATTAATGATTAAATAAAAAAAATTAATCCATCTGCAAGTCATGGTTCATATCATACTCATGCCTTGGTTTGGTGGGATGGAGATTGATAGATAATATATGGTGTGTGTGGATGATATTCTTTAATGCTGAGAAACGTGGCTCCAATTTGGTGGATGCTTTTTATTTGAGACTAGTGGGTGGCACACACACAATGTGTGTGCAATTTAAATAAGTAGGAATAAAAAAAATAATAATGAAATTAATACTATAATGTGTACTTAGCTTAAGTGGTATAAGTTCTTGTACTTAAATCCATGGTCATGGGTTCAAGCCTTGCCCATCTCTTTGTTTAACTTTTTTTTTAAAAAATAACAAATACTGCCACATGGCATTCAGGACACCAAAGTTTCTGTTCACTTTATAATAGTATAGATAGATAGATGAAGAAGACTTGTTTTTTTTTTGGATTGATGGAACATATCCATCAATAAATAACGAAAAATTAATTAATAGCGGGACAGAAAAAATAATTTGCACAAATATATTGCGATGGTGTCGAAAGTATGACAGTGGTTATAATAGAGTTTTTTTTTTTACTTTTAAGAAAAGGGCTCTGTGGTATTATCATGGTCCCGTTGTACCGTAGTCTCAGGGTAGTCGATTGTCAGTTAGGAATTAATTCCTACCAAGTGAGGAATACACCATCAAGGTACTAATGGAGAGCAATCACACGCCGCAGCAGATGACAGGGTTCGAGGGGAGTATAAGCGTGTTCTCAAGAGAGATTTCAAACGCCCCTCCCAGAAATCGATCCTGACTCTTAACTAGAGAATGTGCCGCATCCTCCACCAAGCCACCAACCCTGGTGGTAATAATGGAGTTTGATGGAACGATTTTAACAATGATAATTGATATGATACAAATCTTGTCTTTTCAAATTATATGGGTGAAAAAATCAATAATTTAGTTATCACTCGATTTTTTGTTGTTTGTAATTTATAATTTTTGTTAGATTATTAAGTTATTTGTTTGGCCCTTTAATATTTTATTTTAAATTTTTAGGTTATTTGTTTTTATTTTAATATAAATATTTATATGTTTAAGATGTATAGGTGCAACTCAAACTCTGTTGGTTACATCCGTCTATATTTATGTAATTTTCTTTCTTCTATTCTCTACTGTAGAGTGATTCTCCCTTGAACAATTATACAATTCTTATCTTTCACAATGTATTATTGTTTTAAATTTATTAATAAAAAAGCAATTTATGTTTGGCATACACTTAAAAACTAACATTTTTTTTTTGTCTTTTATATTTTTTTTAAAAAAATTATGTCAAAATCTTATATTTTTCTTATCCATCTTGTACAGACAAATTTAAAAAAGAAAAATACTTGAGATCTTCATTTTTGATAATCCCACAATCCCTAATTGATTTGTGACTATTCAATTTGTTTTTTGTTTTGTTCTTTTCTTTTCCCTCTCTCTCTCTCTCTCTCCCCCCCTCCCCCTCTCTCTCTCTCTCTCTCAAATGCTGTGGGGGTGTGGAGGTTGTGGGGGGTTTGGAGCATAGCTATTTAAAAAATAAAATAAAAATTAAAAAAACCAAAAAACATGTCCAAAAACCAACTAATTTTTTTTATTTATCCTGTCTAAATTTCTTTTTCAATTTATTTATTTTTGTTTTATTTTATTTTTTTAACTTTTCTTTCCGTCTAGTCAACTATAACCAAAAGTCTAAAACTTTTTAAAAATTTTCAAAAATGATTTACTAAAAACAAAACAAAAAAACCACAAAAAATGTAAATCTCAAACATTATGCTCGTCAACGGATGGAATTATTGCCAGATTGGTTCGGATACCTTTAATTTGATCTGATCCCACTATCAACCCATTTTTTATTTTCATAATAACTTGGATTGGACCGAATTTGGGATTTTATATTTGGATCAACTGAATTAAATAGGTTGTTTTAATAATTTTTTGATTTTTTACAAAAAAAAATATATATAGAAAAATAGAAAGGGTTATGTGATAATTTATAGTGACTTTTTAACTAAAATATTTAACTCTCGTTTGGTTTTCTCATTGGAGCTAAAAAAGCACAAAAAGAAAAATAGGTTATATAAGCCAATAAAATAAAATACTACTTTTTATCCATAATTATTATACTTTTTCTCTCATAAAAGTAAAAAAAGTCCCAAAACAAAAACCAAACGAGACTAAAAAAGTCAAGCTAAAAAAATCTCAATACAAAAAAGTTAACTATATTACCTAATGCCAAATGACCTTTTAGCTTCCAAATGAAGCCTTTATTGTAATTTGATTGAATTTCGATTTAAAAAATGCTATAGGTTCTAAATTTTGTACAAAATAAATGATCAAATGTCTCATATAAATTCTACACCCATGTAAAACATTTGATCATTTATGTAATAGAAAATTTGATATCTCAAACATTACCTTTTCAATTTGGATAGCTTTAAAATCTGTTCGAATTCGGATTACAGGAAATCTGACCCGAATCCGATAACTCTTCAGATGAATCACGTGTTGAGGGGTTTGTCGGAAATGTCTTCATCCTTATCCTCTTAATTAATTATTTTAAAATTTAAAACTTTTTATTTTTTATCTTTTTATGTTTGAATCATAGATTCAGATCATAATTTTTTTTTTAAAAAAAAAATATAAAGGAAATAATAATAATAATAATAATAATTTATAAAAAAAAATATATAAAGGAAATAATAATAATAATAATAATAATTTATATTTTATTTACATTTTCTTTATTTCTTTTAATTTTTTTTTATCTAAATTCATTATTTACATACAATCTAATAATT
Organism: Camellia sinensis; assembly: GCF_004153795.1. Classification (NCBI taxonomy): domain Eukaryota; kingdom Viridiplantae; phylum Streptophyta; class Magnoliopsida; order Ericales; family Theaceae; genus Camellia; species Camellia sinensis. The sequence continues at coordinate 3,564,427 of NW_021025332.1, forward strand.
TGTGGATAGTAGCCATGCCAAGTCCCCTTCCATCTACACTTTACTAAAAGAGATTTTATTGTATTTGTCCGTAATTTTTTTATCCAAGCATGATATGCTTGCATGATTTTTATACGGAATTCTAGACAAAAATGACATGGTGGTGACAATTTTAAAAATATAAGTAATTTTGATGAGTTTTTTTTTTAATTTTAAAATAATAAAATTAAAATTTATCATATTATTCTGTATAATATTACTATTTGTATTGATGAGAAGATTTACAAAGACATTGAAGCAATCCTGTTTGTTATTAGAAAAATGCTACTCTATCGAAATTTATATAAAATAATGTATCAGTGTAATATGACTTTGTTATTTTTTTTAGTTAAAGGCATTTTAACAGATTCTTTATATTAAAATGATTGAAATTTTTTTAGTGTATAGTGCGTAATTTTAATACAAAATTATATAAGTTTTCATAAATTTACATAAGTAATTTTCACAAAAATATATAAATTGGACAAAAAATTACATACATCACAAAATCACGTAAGTTTTTACTAACTTACATGAATTTATATTCAACTTACCTATTTTTTACGAGATCACTTATGTAAATTTATGAAAATTTATATAATTTTATATTCAGATTACATGTGATGTGTATTGTACACCCGAAATATTTTTCATATTCCGGCCTCACTTGTTAACTATACATTTTAGTTAAAAAGTTAAAAAAATCATTATAAATTATCATATTAATCTCTTTTTTTTTTTATATATCTTTTTATAAAAAATTAAAAAATTATTAAAATAATCTATTAACAAACTGGGCCTCCATATCATTTAGTGGTATGTATGATTGTATTGTTGACTCCTTATCATTTAGTGGTACGTATGATTGTGTTGTTGATCTCAACACCATGTTCTCAATAATAAAATAAAAAAACTCAATTATCTTCTTTTGACACTTTACATACAAAAGCAACCCATGACCAACCGTAATTCTTGAGGCCATGATTAAAGTGTCAAACAAATATATATTAATAAATTAATTATACTGAGGGCATGCTTGGAAAGTGGTTTTTTTTATCAATTGTTAAAATATTTTTTAGCAAAAATATAAGATGAAAAAAATTAATATGTTTAGAAAAAACTTTAAATTTCTACAGAAAAGCATGTAAAAGGTTGAGTACAAAGGAATGAATCTCACTACAAGAAATTGCACTTTTGGCGACTACTTTTGGCGACGACGTCAATTTTTCATCGCCAAAAATATATTTTTGGCAACACAGTGATCAATTTCGTTGGTAAAAGTATACCTTTACCAACGCAATTTGATACTGTCGCTAAAAAAGCATAACATTCACTAAGCGCCAAAATTTTTAGTTCGCACCAAAATTTCAAAACTTTTAGCTACGGGACTTATATTTTAGCAACACAATGAGCGTTGCTATTAGTGTGCTTACTTCTGGTGACGACAAATTGGCGTGGGTAAAGAGTTAACCATTTAGCGACGATAACACTATTCGTCGGTAAAAGTTTTGCTAGTGAAATAAAGTAATTTAGTGATTGTGTTTTTATTATAACTTTTCAAAGAGTTTTAAACATTCTAGTTACTGAATTGTAAAATTAAAGTGATTATTGAATTAGATCACAAAATGAACCCATTAAGCCCAAACACACTTTTAAGTTAAGATGACTAATTGGAGATAATTTAAACTTTTTTCAAAGAATGTGGTTAGATTATCAATATCAATATGTTGGGTTTTATTTTCAGAAACTAGTTTCAACTTTCTTTTTCTAAAAAACAAAAAAAAAATTGGGTGAAAAAATAAAAAATACTTATTATTTTGGTATAATTTTATCTTTTAAGTCATAAATACTTTTTAAAATTTTAAAAATATAGTTTTGATTTTTATTGCTCTCAAATCAATTTTAATTTTTTCAAAAAAAAAAACCCTAAAAATTGTGTTGAATTGTTTTTCATAGCCAACTCTACTGATTTTCTGCGTGAGATTCATCACCTTCCTTAGTTTTCCCCACCTTCGCGCAACTCATCTCCTCTCTCCTTCTGTCACCACCGCCGGTGAGCATGGCTTCTTGTCGTCACTGGCCTCTCCATAATAACTGGTATGTATATCCTCATATTTCTCTCTCTCGGTAAACCCTAACATTTATAATTTTTCCCCCTTTTCCTTATATTTGCCCTAGCCCCTTCATAAACACTGATCGGTCTCTTTGCTCTCCCTATCTGTCTCTCACAGTAATATGACTAACATGAATCTTGAAGGTACTCTCCTCAATTTCTTCTTTTGAATTTTAGCCCCTGTTCTCTAATTAATTTTTGGCTTTATTTATTTATTTTTTTGAATTTTTCTCTGTATCAGTTTTTATTGATTGATGCATTCTGTTCCTTCTTTATTTTTTCAGAATTCATGTTCAATTTGATGTGTTGTTAAATTATATATATTTTTTATGTTCAGCTGTTTGTTTCGTTGGATTTTGTAGGGGTTCTAGTCCGGGATCTGTAGTGATTGAGCTCTGAGAATAAGTTGATTAATCACTTTTTTATAGCTTTGATTTGTTGTGTTTTTTTTCTTCTTCTTCTTTCTCTGTTGTAGTTCATTTTTTGTTTGGTTGCTGAGAAAAGGAAATAAGAAAATTCAATGAGATTTCATACTGTAGTTTTCTGAAATAGCTTGACTTCGAAACTTAAATTAAAGCTCTATAAAAATCCCAACAAGAGACGGGCCTAGTTAGGTATTAGAGTTGTTCAATCTATTGTCTTGGAACTAAGAAATAGTTATATGTGACTGAATTGATTAGAGTTGTCATTTGAGAGCATCTAGTCTATTGATCGTTGGAAATCTTAGAGGTTTTTTTGTAAAAGCAAAAAGTTGAGAAGAATCTCAAGTGCTAGAAATCTTTTTCAGCGAAGTGTTGTTAGTACATTAAGTTTTGTTTATTTGTATTAGCAGAGGCATTAAATATATGTTTTTTGAGAACTAAATGTGCTTCTTTTTGGCTTTTTGAATTTGATGTTCCTGTCATGTATTGGATATTTGTCGTCTAATATATATGACTTAATCTAATTAATTACCCTTAATTACATTACACAGGGAAAATGAAATGTGTCATCTAATTAATTTTTTCCTTAATTACATTCATGCAGGGAAAAGGAACGTTGAGTAGATCCTCAATGATGTTCCCTCCTGCCCAAAGAATGGATACCCTTAATGATTTACTTGCTGCAAGTGACCTTATTTCTCTTCACTGTGCTTTGACAAATGAAACAATTCAAATTATTAATGCAGATTGTTTGCAGCATATAAAGCCTGGTACTTTCCAGGGTTTCTTCCGTTTAGTACATTTATTTTATAAAGAAAAATACTGGGATTCCTATAACTTGCACTTACAGGGGAGTGCCTTGATCTATGCAGGGGCATTTCTTGTGAATACAGGTAGCAACCAGCTATTGGATGATTGTGCAGTAAAGTAGTTTCTGATTGATGGTACCCTTGCAGGCTGTGCTCTGGATGGTGCTGAAGGACCATAATGGATGGAAGCATGGGTATGATGAGTAGCCTTAGGGTATGAATTACAAGATGATAAAATGTTTGTTAAGAGTATGTATGTTATCTTCTAGGCAGGACTTTCTGACATGATTTATATGGTTGTGTGTGATTGCTTGGCTGATGTTGGTAAAATTAAACCCTTTTTCATTGTGCATTGTTATGGGTTAAAATAAGGCATATTTATGAAGACGGTCATGTTATTTGATGATGGCACAGTTTTGGTTGTGTTTTTTTACAATGCTTCACACATGTTTGCATAAATTCCCCACTCAAACTACATATTATTTTTCTACTTCTGTTTATTTTGGTTAACTTCACTCACTATCTTCTTCGACTATTTTAGTACCAATAAAATGGAAAAAGAGATGTGATTGTTTAGATTGTTATTTGTAATGTTTCCTATGGAGTTCCTTTTGAATTGACCATGTAATTTGCTTGTATTATTAATGCAGGAGCCCCTCAAAGTTTCTAGACTTTCCAAGGAAATTATTAAAGTTTCTTCTAGTTATCATCACTCCTATGCCATTACAGGTTCATATTTCTTGCTAGATACTTCATTTATCATGGTTTCATGGGGCCCAAGAATATTTACATGTTTTTCAATCTATATTCACAATTCATGCTACTTTATAGAATATTATAATATCTAATCAGTGTTTTAAGCTTTTGTCCTTTTAATATTATTTTGAACTCCCTTTCCTTCCACAATGTGAAATGCTACATATGAAAATTAAATCCATTTTCTAGTTTCAGTTTTTGACTTCTCATTTATTCAAGTCTACTTTAACACTTAACAGCTATCCATCTTTGATTATTAAATTATTGTGCATATTTAATTAGTTAATGCTATTCATTTGTTGTTGTGTGTAAAGTTTTGATTTTAATAAAATCAAAAGCATCTATCCTTGTAAGTGTAGATTTACAAATTTGAACATACTAAATTCTAAATATAGAATTATTGTTTGACTAAAATAATAGTGATTGCGTTGAAATTCAATTTTTGTTACCAAAAGAAAGAAAATATGGCTTCATGTTTACTGCTTCCACTCGGTAACACACTACAATAGTGATTACGTTGTTGCTTAGATGTTCTTCATCTTTAATTCTGCTGGCTGCTACTACTGCAACGTTGCTGTGAGGCGTGCATACTGCCAATCTATCTGACGAAGTGAAGAACTTGCTGAATCAGCACTTGTGATACGTGAAACTTCTGCAACATCCACTAAAGATGCTGACCAAGGTTTTTCTGATTGACTATGCTGCAGGAGAGGTAATCTAGCTTAACATGGATACTAGTTACCAAAGCTACCTGTTGATTATAATCTATTTATGGAATTGATATGAATTTATTTGTTAATGACCTATATATATATGCTTGAAAAAGTATGAGTATCTAAAAGCTCCTGATAGTGTATCATGAGCAGAGCTTCAAGGCATCCACAATTTACTCTCTACACATACAGGAGTTTGGTTCGGTTCCTCTGTAACTCCCCACCCCATTATTGTCACATCTCTTAAATTTCAAACTAACCCAATCTTTAAGGCTTCATGCCTCCTCCTCACTATTCAATTTCCCTATCGCAAGCAAGATCGTGGTTAAAAGTATGTTTTCATCTTCCTTTTCTGCTTTATATATGTAATTTATGTTGATATATATCTATAACATATATAAAAAGTGTGTAAGAGTGGTATACCGCTGCCGCCTCCAGTGATATAACGCTCCTGTTTGCTTGGTTTCTAACTCTTTCCTTGCAGATTTTGGGCACGTGGGCTCAAATCATCCACATACATAATAGAAGAAGACAAATTTCATCACTTTTCCTAGAAATTTCCAAGACCGATCGGTGCTCCTGTTACTTGCCTATTTTCCAGAGTTATCTATTACAACTCACCCATGCAAATCCTTTATTACAACTCATGAAGAGGTCTCTCATATTGAGAGCTTGGACTATGAGTAAAAACATCTTACTCTGTTCTTGCATTCTAATGTTCCTTTTTCTTCTTCACATTCTTCTTTATGCAGCAAATTCTTTTTATACAGGATCAATGAGAATGATCTCTTCAAGCATGACTGGAGAAGCAGATCAAAAGTCCAAGTATTGCAATATATTTTCTTAAAATGGACGCTGGCTTTCCTTGTTGGGCTTCTAACTAGCATAATTGCCACGTTCATCAATCTTGCAGTTGAGAATATTGCAGGGTACAAGCATCTCTCCGTTGGTTCGCTACATAGAAGAAGAAAGGTATTTTATATCCTTGCACTAAATTAAGAAACTCATTTGAAATATTTTAGCTAACAGATAATTCTCAAATATCCTTCACCCAAAAAAAAAAAATGTTTACCTTGGCTAGAGCTGGGAATTGAGAAATGCTTTGCAATCATCTTGGTGTATGCAGGTACCTGATGGGATTTATATTTTTTACTGGTGTTAATTTTATTCTGACCATGGTTGCTGCTGTTCTCTGTGTGTGTTTCACACCCACTGCGGTTGGACCTGGTATCCCAGAAATCAAAGCTTATCTCGATGGGGTAGACACTCCAAACATGTTCGGTGCTACAACATTGATTGTCAAGGTGAGTGACATCCTACAATCACTTGGAGAGCACTATGAATACTTGTTTCTTACTTAAGATCATGTTTTTCAATTTCTTTTGTTTGCAGATGTTGGTATTGGATTTGTACGTTTTGTGTGTTAAATCAGTGTTTATTAATATGTATACCTTGCACACATTGTGTTTGACAATATGCCTATAAGATAAAACTTATTATGTTCATGTGCTTATGACATTTTATTGCCAATGAAATTGGTTTATTTTATTTTATTCCTCCATATCAAAACATAACGAATTAACTTGCCTGTTCTTGTCATATAGGACTTTGAATGGTTATTTTTGCTATGGTTTCATATGGTTTCCTTCATGCTAAGTTTCTCTTGGTAGGTTTTAAGGTTTATATCAATCATGACAAAGTTGATACTTGTGAAAGTTCACAATGTGAAGTGAGTTCAAGCACAGTAATTAATGAAATCTTCCCGATGGTATTTGTACACCAAAGTATAACTTATTAGACTTGTTGAAAATATGAACACGAATATATTCACTTAAAACCCATATGCTTTCAACTACAAAGATAGAATTCTGAAGGTGTCAGGTTTTTACAGGAACTGAAAATTCAGGTCAGTAATGCAATAGAAAAATTTACTTGTTTTAGTTATTGTTTTTAGAAAAAATATTATTTATTTAATTTTTACGTGTTAATGATGAATAATATCTATCACATTAATTTTTTTACCTTAATTTGTATATTATCTCCACAATAAGAGAAACGGGTTTTGACACTTTTCTTCCCTTCTTCTCTCTAATCACTGAGTTTTTTATTTTTATTTTATTTTTTGAATTTTTTCTTTGTTCCGCAGTGGAAGGCTCTCCTTCAATGTAACAAAAAATCTGCAGGAGTAGAGAGAAAGAATCAAACAAACAACAAAGAAAGGAAGTGAGAGAGAGAGATATTAATTTAAGTGGCAGATTGCAGGCCATGGGTTTCTTGGTAGGATTGCCATTCGTTTTCATTGCTTTGCTTCTCTCTCTTGGGTTTCTTGGTAAGATTTTAATGTCTTTATTTGGCATTTGTCATTACATAAATTGATGAGGTGAAAATGTTAATCATTTGATGGATTTATTTTTCAATGGACCAAAGCAAGTTATATAGAGTCTTTATGTTGATGCCATAGTGTTAGACTCCACTTTCAGCTTTTTTTTGTCAAAATTTTCGTATCGTTTTCAATATTATTTTGCTAGTCTAGTGAGAGTCCATTGTTTTCACTATAGAATTGGTTTTATTTTGGCATTTTAAAGTTTTCCAATTATGTGGAATCGGATTTCGTCGAATCTTGTGATTGTTTTGGTCTTGAAATTTGATTTTCGGGAGTAGGTGTATTTGAACCTTGTTCTGTTTTTGCTTAGAAATGTCCTGTTTAGGTCTTTGCCTCATTTGAAATTGTTTTCAACACTTCCTTTAGGGTTAGATTTTATTTGAAATTTATCAGTATTGGGAAGATTTTTATGTGTTTGAGTTGAATTTCAAGTCTCACTTGATTCATACATGTGTTTGGTTTCATGAATGTTTAGGTGCCTTTTCATTTTCAGGTAACTTTTTAGGCTTTTGGCATTTCTTTTGTATGTACACAACTTAGCTTGTCTCTGATATTAACATGGCATTTCTCTACAGAATTCTGCCCAAATTTTCCAAGTTTTATACAACTTCTTTTAGATATGATCTAATCTCTGATATTTTCACTTTTTTTGAGATGGAATATGGAGAGGAAAAGTAAGCCCACAAAAGGCAAAAAGGTGTAAACACTGAAGGAAGAAAGCAACTTAGCAGTGTGCGGAGTGATTCAACGAAATCTTGTCTACATTGTGAGGTTACCTCTTAA
>NW_021025332.1:3600789-3614678 GCF_004153795.1 Camellia sinensis
ATATAATCGTTAAGTATAATGGTTTCTTGAATTGAACTTTCCATGTTTAACTTTTAATGCCGTTTCCATTTCTATTTTAATTAACTCTATTTTTTAATCAATTTCCATCTCCTATTAATATCTCCATTTTTTATTTAATTTCCAAAATAGATCAAATTAGGGTTAGTGGTTTTCTGAAATGAACTTTCCATTTTTTAATTTTATGCAAACTCACCAATTTTATTTTATTTCACTTCGCACTTATTTTTAAATTTTCCATTTCTATTCAATTTCTTTTTTTATTTAATTTCCAAATAGATCGTCTAATGCGTATAGCTGGTTTCTTTGAATAACTTCATTTTTAATTTTATGCATTTCCAATCTCTATTTTTTTATTCAACTTCATTTTTATTCAATTTCCATCTCCTATTCAATTTCCTTTTTTTTAAGTTTCCCAATAGATCGTTAATTGGTATAGTGGTTTCTTGAATGAACTTCCATTTTAATTTTAATGCATATTCAAATTGTTATTTTTTCAACTTCATTTTTTATTCCGAATTTCCTTCCTTGTCATTTCTTTTTTATTTATAATTCCAAATAGATCGTTAAGGGTTATGTTTCCTTGAAATCGAACTTGCCATTTCTTAATTTTACCGTGTAACTTACATTTTGATTATTCATCTTTCATTTATTCACATTCCTTTTTCCATTCCAATTTCCTTTTTTATTTATTTCACAAAATGGAATGTATAGGTATAGTGGTTTTCTTAATGAACTTTACATTTTAATTTTATGCTAACTTCCATTTTTATTTTTATTCAACTTCTATTTTTTATCAAATTTTCCTTCCATCAATTTCGATTTTTTAATTAATTTCCAAATAGATCGTTAAGTATAGTGGTTTCTTGAATCAGACATCCATTTATTATTGATTCATTGTTTCAGATTTCCATTTCTAGCTTATATTAGGTTTTCTTTAATTCATGTCAATTATTCCAGACTAGTCGTTAAAGTGTATAGTGGTTTAACTTGAATGAACTTTCATTTTTAATTTTATGCAACTTCCATTTGTATTTTTAATTCACACTTCCATTTTTATTCAATTTCCTTTTTATCATTTATCTTTTATTTTAATTTCCAAAGTAGATCGTTAAGGTATAGTGTTTCACATGAATGAAACTCCAGTTTAATTTTTGCAGTTTCATTTCTATTTTATTCAACTTCTATTTTTATTCAATTTCTCGTCTCCATTCAATTCCTTTTTAATTTAATTTCACAAATAGAATCTGTTAAGGTAGTAGTGTTTCTTGAAATGACATTTCCATTTTTAATTATATGCAGTTCCATTTTTTTTTATTCATTATTTATTCATTCCCCATTTCATTCAATTTCTTTTTTTATTTAATTTCGCAAAAATTAGATCGTTGAAGTATAGTGGGTTTCTGAATGACTTCCATTTTAATTTTATGCACTTCTCATTTTATTTTTATAACTTCATCCATTTATTAATTCCCCAATTCTGTTGATTATTTCCTTTTTTTATTTAATGTCAATAGATTCGTTAAGGTGTGAGGTTTCTTGAATGAATTCATTTCTTAATTTTACTGCAACATCCATTTTTATTTTCTATTCCACTTCATTGTTTTATTCAATTTCCTTTTTCTTAACTTAGCTTTTTTTTTAATTCCAAAATCGTTTAAGGATAAGTGGGTTTCTTGAATGATTAACTTTCCGTTTTTTAATTTAGTGCACTTCCATTTTTATTTTTACCAAACTTTCATATTTTATTCACTTTCTCAATTCTAATCAATTTCCTTTTTTATTTAATTCCAAATAGATCGTTAAGTGTATGGGGTTTTTACTATGTTAAATTTCAGTTCCATTTTATTCATTCTCATTCTTTATACCATTCATTTCATTTAATTCAAATAGTCCTATTGTATTTTCTGATGACTTCATTGGTATTCCACTTCCAATTTTTATTATTTCCTTTATTAATTCAATAGTCGTGATATAGTCTTTCCTGTCAATGAACTTCCCATTTTAATTTATGCAATCAGTTTCTTTATTTTTATTCACAATTTCCTTATCAATCCATTTCATTAATTCCCTTTTTTATTTATTTCCATAGATCGTTAAGGTGATGTGTTTTCTGAAGATAAACTTTCATTCGTTAATTTTGAGCAGTTTTCTTTATTTCTAATTTTTTAATTCACTTCTATTTTATTAAATTTCATCTCCATTTCTTTCCTATTTTATATTTAATTTTCCAAAAGATCGTTAAGGTGTAATGGTTTCTTCTTGAATGAATCAAATTCTTCAATTTTATGCAACTTCCATTTATTGGATTTTTATTCAACTTCCATTTTTTTTCAATTTCCCTTTTCATTCGAATTCCTTTGTTTATTTAATTTCAAATAGAACGTTAAAGGTATAGTGTTTTCTTGAATATAATCCCCATATTATAATTTTATGCAGCTTTCACTGTATTTTTATTCCACTTCTCCATTTTTATTCAATTTCATCTATTTCATATTCTTGCCTCTTTTTTTATTTAAATTTCCAATAGATCGTTAAGGTAAGTGGTTTCTTGAATGAACTTCCACTATTTTATTATTCCATTGCTATTTACATCTCCATTTTTTATCAATTTCCTATTTCTGTTGCAATTTCCTTTTCTTATTTAATTTCAAATAGAGATCGTAAAGGTGATAGTAGTTTCTTGAGATGAACTTCCGTTGTTTAATTTATATCCAACTTCAATTTTTTGTTTCATCATTCTTAGCATTTTTTAATCAATTCCTTTCATTCAATTTCCATTTTTATTTAATTTCCAAATAGATCGTTAAGGGTATAGTTGGTTTTTTGAATTAAATTTCCATTTTAATTTATGCAGATTCCACTTTATTTTTAATTCCACTTCTCATTTTTATTCAATTTCCCTTCTATTCAAATTTCCTTTATTATTTAAATTTCCAAAATAATCGTTAAGTTTATAGTGGTTTTTTTTGATGAACTTTCCAATTTTTTAAATTTTATGCATTCCAATTTTTTATTTTTATTCAAACTTCGTTTTTATTAATTTCCTTTTCTATTGCAATTTCCTTTTTTATTTATTTTCAAATATTGATCGTTAAGGATGTAGTGGTTTTGTGAATCAACTTCCATTTTTAATTTTATGCAACTTCCATTTTTGTTTTTTCCATCTTCTACTTTTTCATTTCATTTATTTCTATTTCAATTTCCTTTTTATTTAATTTCCAATAGACGTTAAGGGTAATAAAGTGGTTTCTGAATGAACTCCATATTTAATTTTAATGCTTCATTTCGATTTTTATTATCCACTTCTCCATTTTTTCATTTCATCATTAATTCCTTTTTTCATTTAATTTCCAAATAGATCGTTAAGTGTTAGTAGTTTCTCTGAATGAAGTCTCATTTTATTTTATGCAACTTTCCTTTTTCTATTTTTATTCAACACTTCATCTTTTTTTCATTTCCTTATCTCTATTCAATCCCTTTTTTATTTAATTTCTCAAATTAGATCGTTAAGCGTTGTGGTTTTCTCAAAGATAAACTTTCCATTCTTAATTTTATCCATCTTCCTTTCTATTTTTTATTCCACTTCATTATTTTAATTCAATTTCCTCTCCATTCAATTTCCTTTTATTTAATTTCCAAAATAGATCTTAAGGGATAGTGGTTCTGGAATGAACTTTCCATTTTTTTAATTTCATGCAAACTTCCATTTTTATTTTTTTCAACTTATTTCATCTCCTTTTCTCTAATCTCCTTTTTATTTAATTCCAAAATAGATCGTTACGGTTAGTGTTTCTTCGAGAACTTCATTTTTAATTTTATGCAAACCAATTTTTCAATTTTATTACACCTTCTATTTTTTTTCAAATTTCCTTTCTATTTCGAATTTCCTTTTTTAATTTAATTTCCGAAATAGATCGTTATAGGTATAGTGTTTCTTGAATAACTTTTTTTAATTTATACTAGTAATTCCATTTTTAATTTTAATTCCACTTCATTTTTATTAATTTCCATCTTCTTCAAATTTTCCTTTTTATATTTAATTTCCAAGATAGATTGTTAAGGTAATAAGTGTGTTTCTTGAAATGAACTATGTCTTAAATGTTTAAATGCTTTCATTACATTTTTTTCAGCTTCTATTTTTTTCAATTACTCCATCTCATTCAATTCCTTTTTTTTATTTAATTTTCCAAATAATCGTTACGCTATAGTGGGTTCTTCAATATTCCTTCTTTAATTTTTGTATGCAACTTCCTATTTGTTATTCCATTCATTATTACTCTTTTTCAGTTTCCTTTCCCTTTTCAATCATTTCACTTTTTTATTTAAATTTCCAAAAGTCGTTAAGGGTATAGTTTCTTGAATGAACCTTCCATTTAATTTTATGCAACTTCCCATTTTTAATTTTTATTCCACTTCCATTTTAGTTCAATTTGCATTTTCTATTTCAATTTCTTTTTTTATTTAATTTCAAATAGATGTTAAGGTATAGTGGGTTTTTGAATTGAACTTCCCATGTTTAAAATTTTATGCAGTATTCCTTTCCTATTTATTCAGCTTCTATTTTTATTCAATTTCCATCTCCAATCAATTTCCTTTTTTATTAATTTCCAAATGATCTTAATGGTAAGTGGTTTCTTGAATGAACTTCCATTTTTAATTGTAGGTAACTTCCATTGTATTTTTATTCAACTCCATATTTATTCAATTTCCTTTCCTTTCCTTTTTAATTTCCCTTTTTTATTAATTCCAATAGATCGTTAAGGCCTATGGTGGTTTCTTGAATGAATTTCCATTTTAATTTTATGCAACTCTTTTTATGCTCTGTTTGGAAATTAAATAAAAAAGGAAATTGAATAGAAAAGGAAATTGAATAAAAATGGAAGTCAAATAAAAATAAAAATGGAAGTTGCATAAAATTAAAAATGGAAGTTCACTCAAGAAACTACTACACCTTAACGATCTACTTGGAAATCGAATAGAAAAGGAAATTGAATAAAAATGGAAGTTGAATAAAAATACAAATGGAATGTGCATAAAATTAAAAATGGAAGTTCATTCAAGAAACCACTATACCTTAACGATCTATTTGGAAATTAAATAAAAAAAGGAAATCGAATGGAGATGGAAATTGAATAAAAATAGAAGTTGAATAAAAATTGAAGTGGAAACTGCATAAAATTAAACGTGGAAATTAATTCAAGAAACCACTATACCTTAACGATCTATTTGGAAATTAAATTAAAAAGGAGATTGAATGGAGATCGAAATTCAATAAAAATAGAAGTTGAGTAAAAATAGAAATGGAAACTGCATAAAATTAAACATGGAAGTTCATTCGTTGAACCACTATACCTTAGCGATCTATTTGGAAATTAAATAAAAAAGGAAATTGAATAGAAAAGAAAAATGAAAAAAAATGGAAGTTGTATAAAAATAGAAATGGAAGTTGCATAAAATTAAAAATGGAAGTTCATTCAAGAAACTACTAAACCTTAACAATCTATTTGGAAATTAAATTAAAAAGGAAATTGAATGGAGATGAAAATTGAATAAAAATAGAAGTTGAATAAATATTAAAATGGAAACTGCATAAATTCAACATGAAAGTTTATTCAAGAAACCACTATACCCTAACGACCCATTTCGAAATTAAATAAAAATGCAAATGGAATAAAAATGGAAGTGGAATAAAAATATAAATGGAAGTTGCATAAAATTAAAAATGGAAGTTCATTCAAGAAACCACTACACCTTAACGATCTATTTGGAAATTAAATAAAAAAGGAAATTGAAAAGGAAAGGAAATTGAATAAAAATGGAAGTTGAATAAAAATACAAATGGAAGTTACGTCAAATTAAAATGGAAGTTCATTCAAGAAACCACTACACTTTAACGATCTATTTGGAAATTAAGTAAAAAGCGAAATTGATTGGAGATGGAAATTCTATAAAAATAGAAGTTGAATAAAAATAGAAATGGAAACTGCCTAAAATTAAACATGGAAGTTCATTCAAGAAACCACTATACCTTAACTATCCATTTGGAAATTAAATAAAAAAAGAAAATTGAATAGAAAAGGAAATTGAATAAAAATGGAAGTGGAATAAAAATAAAAATGGAACTTGCATACAATTAAAAATGGAAGTTCATTCAAGAAACCACTACACCTTAACGATCTATTTGGAAATTAAATAAAAAGAAAATTCAATAGAAAAGGAAATTGAAAAAAAATTGAATTTGAATAAAAATATAATGGAAGTTCCATAAAATTAAAAATGAAAGTTCATTGAAGAAACCACTATACCTAAACGATCTATTTGGAAATTAAATAAAAAAAGGAAATTGAATGGAGATGGAAATTGAATAAAAATAGAAGTTGAATAAAAATAGAAATAGAAACTGCATAAAATTAAACATGGAAGTTCATTCAAGAAACCACTATACCTTAACGATCAATTTGGAAATTGAATAGAAAAGGAAATAAAATAAAAATGGAAGTTGACATAAAATTAAATGGATGTTCATTTCAAGAACCACTACACCTTAACCGATCTGTTTGCGAAATTAATAAAAATGGAATTAATGGAGACGAAAATTTAATAAAAATAGAAGTTTGAATAAAAACAGGAGTTGCAAACTGCCATAAAAATTAAACATGAAGTCATTCAAGAAAACAGTATACCTTAACGATCTATTTGAAATTATTTATAAAAAGGAAAATTGAAACAGAAATGGAAATTGAATAAAAATGAAAGTTGAATAAAAATAAAAATGAAAGTTGCATAAAATTAAAAATGGAAGTTAAATACAGAAACCACTATTCCTTAACGATGTATGAAAGTTGCATAAAATTAAAAATGGAAGTTCATTCAAGAAACCACTATACCTCAACGATCTGTTTGGAAATTAAATAAAAAGGGAAGTTGAATAAAAAAGAAAATTGAATAATAAAGAACGTTGAAGAAAAATAAAAAAGGAAGTTCATTCAAGAAACCACCGTACCCCAAGGATCTATTTGGAAATTAAGGAAAAAAATAAGTTGAATAAAATTGGAAGTTGAATGAAAATAAAAATGGAAGTTGTATAAAATTAAAATTGGAAGTTCATACAAGAAGCCACGTTACCTTAACGATCTATTTGAAAATTAAATAAAAAAAAAAGGAAGTTGAATAGAAAAGGAAATTGAATAAAAGTGAAAGTTGAATAAAAACAAAAATGGAAGTTGCATAAAATTAAAAATGGAAGTTCATTCAAAAAACTGCTACACCTTAACGATCTGTTTGGAAAGTAAATAAAAGGAAGTTGAACAGAAATGGAAATTGAATAAAAATAGAAGTGGAATAAAAATAAAAATGGAAGTTGCATAAAATTAAAAATGAAAGTTCATTCAAAAAACCACTGTATCTTAACGATCTAATTGGAAATTAAATAAAAAAGGAAATTGAATAGAAGTGGAAATTGAAAAAAAATGGAAGTGGAATAAAATTAAAAATGGTAGTTGCATAAAATTAAAAATGGAAGTTCATTCGAGAAACCACTAAATCGTAATGAACTATTTGGAAATTAAATAAAAATGGAGATTGAATGGAGATGGAAATTGAATAAAAATAGAAATGGAAACTGCATAAAATTAAACATGGAAGTTCATTTAAGAAACCACTATACCTTAACGATCTATTTGGAAATTAAATAAAAAAGGAAATTGAATAAAAATGGAAGTTGAATAAAAACAAAAAAAAAAAGTTGTATAAAATTAAAAATGGAAGCCTATTAAAGAAACCACTATACCT
This sequence comes from Camellia sinensis, assembly GCF_004153795.1. Taxonomy (NCBI): domain Eukaryota; kingdom Viridiplantae; phylum Streptophyta; class Magnoliopsida; order Ericales; family Theaceae; genus Camellia; species Camellia sinensis. The sequence goes on from NW_021025332.1 coordinate 3,608,602, forward strand.
TAACGATCTATTTGGAAATTAAATAAAAAAGGAAATAGAATAGAAAAGGAAATGGAATAAAAATGGAAGCGGAATAAAAATAAAAATGGAAGTTGCAAGTTGCACAAAATTAAAAATGAAAGTTCATTCAAGAAACCACTATACCTTAACGATTTATTTGGAAATTAAATAATGAAAGAAATTGAATAGAAAAGAAATTGAATAAAAATGGAAGTGGAATAAAAATACAAATGGAAGTTGCATAAAATTAAAAATGGAAGTTCATTCAAGAAACCATTATACCTTAACGATCTATTTGGAAATTAAATAAAAATGGAAATTGAATGGAGATGGAAATTGAATAAAAATAGAAGTTGAAAAAAAATAGAAATGGAAAATGCATAAAATTGAACACGAAAGTTCATTCAAGAAACCACTATACCTTAACGATCTATTTGGAAATTAAATAAAAAAGGAAATTGAACAGAAATGGAAATTGAAAAAAAAATGGAAGTGGAATAAAAATAAAAATGGAAGTTGCATAAAATTAAAAATGCGAGTTCATTCAAGAAACCACTATACCTTAACGATCTATTTGGAAATTAAGTAAAAAAGGAAAATGAATAGAAAAGGAAATTGAATAAAAACAAAAATAGAAGTCGCATTGTCACACCCCACTTTTTGTTACTCGAAATCATTACCAAATTCACTAACTTAATTCATTTCCAAGGATAACATGCGGAAATAAAGTCATACATTCAATCTGTAGAAGTGATTAACAATACTCTCATTCGTATGCAAAGTAAATATTACATGAACACACTTAATAAATTGCCCTTGGGCTTACATCACATAAGGTACAAAAAGAAGGGTGTAACCCTTTTACAACAATGGCATTCCGCCCACATAAGAAAAGCCCCGTGGCCAACAAATAAGTAGATCCAAATCTTGCAGCTCAACCTGCTTAATACCTGAAAAAGATTCAACAACGTAGGATGAACATATAGTCCAGTAGGGAACTCAACATGATCCTCAACAATAACAACTTACAGATAGCTATGATCATGAACACTCATTCTCATACTAGAATAGTAATGTGACAGTTTATACAAAATATACATAAGTGTGAACTTTTCTTGAAAATAACCATTTCAATCAACGCCATGGGCGATTCAATTTTCTTTTCCTTTTCATTAATCCCCGTTCCCAATCATTCATAACATTAATAATACCTTAGGAATTAAATTCACTAAGCCCACTACTCTCTTCCATTCTCCAAATATACACAGATATCCCTTCTCAAAATTTATAATTTGTTTAAAGAAAATCCGTTTTCCTTCACACTTTCCAAAAGACAAAGATGACATTTGGCTTCTTCCCGATACAATCAAATCTATACAGGCACTGTTATAAAAGAAGATAACAACTCACCGACATGTATAAGATAAACCAATGAGGCAACTCGGCCTTCCAAAACCATAATCAACACAATCCATGATATTCCCAAACACACTGAAATATCAACAACAAACTTTGCTCTACTAGCCATGTGCATAGTAAGCCAAAGATACACCTCTCACAACAACATGCCAGTTTACCAGGCGCTAGCTGGAAGGGTGTGGTACCTTACATTCTCAGCGCATTCAGTTCTCCAGGCGCTAGCTAGACGTGGATTGTGAACACGAAAGGCTCTACTTATAGTTGGATTCCCTAGAAAAATACCGTCATCACTACGGAAGTTAAATTTGCCCAAAGGCTCTCTATCTTTGAAAATGTAACATTTACACCTGAAAGTTTTGAAGTATTTTACATTAGGTTTCAATCATTTCCACAGCTCATAAGGAGTTTTCAAAGTATCAAGCCTCAAATATACACAATTTACAACATAAACCGCTGTATTTAAGGCTTCGGCCCAAAATTTTAGAGGAACTTTCTTGCTCAAAAGCATAACTCTTGCCATTTCTTGAACCACATGGTTCTTCCTCTCAACAACACCATTTTGCTGTGGGGTAATAGAAGTAGAAAATTCATGTTTGATGCCATGTATATCACAAAAATCTGAAAAAAGAACTATTTTCAAACTCATGACCATGATCAATTCAGATTCTAGTGATACTTCCAATGGTATCACCACGTTCATTTTGGATCTTTAGGACCAATGACTTGAAAGCATCAAAAGTATATGATTTTTCACGTAAAAAATTAACCTAAGTAAAACATGTAAAATCATCAACGGTTAGAAAGATGTATCTTTTACCTCCAATGCTCTAAGTGCGAGTGGGTCCCACTTTTTCCTTTATCAACTACAACATGCTAATTTACACTCCAATTAGCCCAAAACAACCATCAATGACAACATAACCATTTTCCAACACCCAACCCTAGGTTCCTTCTCATGATTTCAAACAAATCCAACATGGATATGATTTTTATGCAATACAAAATTACCACATGTCTATCTATAGACGAAGTATTGAAAAAGAACAAGGAGAATCCCTACCTCAAATGTAGAACCCAAATAGAGAAGATGAACCGAAATCAAAGTGCTCCAAATCCCAAATTTCTTGGATCACAACGAAGCCCTCGGCGATCAACACACTTCTTACAAAGGCCCAAGGTGAGGAAAACACTCCTACTAGATCAATACCCAGAGAGAAGGTAGAGCTCTAGAGTGAGAAGCTCAACAATGGTGTTTATGGAAAAGTAAGAGAGAGAAGAGAAGTAGAAAAAGTGATTTGAAAAGTCAAAACACGGAGCTTTAACCCAGTCGCCCCGCTCGAGCGTCACTCACAAACTCCCACTCGAGCGTCAACAATCCCGCTCGAGCGGCGAATACACACTTCCAGAACTTTTACAGAACCAGGTCTCCGCTCGAGCGTCAAACCTCCCGCTCGAGCGTCACACACAACATCCCGCTCGAGCGTACAACACTGCAGAGGAGATACTGGAAGATGGAAAACTACGCTCGAGCGTCGAAAACCCCGCTCGAGCGGACAGACAACAACGAAGGGCCCGCTCGAGCGTCAAAATTCCCGCTCGAACGCGAAGGCCAAAATCTGGGCAACTACTCTTGGTTTCCAAGTTCAACCAACCTGTTTCAAACTTGCCCAACACAACTCAAGACTCGAACACAAGGAGCAAAGGATGTAAACAAAACACACACAAGAAGTTCATTCAAGAAACCACTATACCTTAACGATCTATTTGGAAATTAAATAAAAAAGGAAAATGAATAGAAAAGGAAATTGAATAAAAATGGAAGTTGAATAAAAACAAAAATAGAAGTTGCATAAAATTCAAAATGGAAGTCTATTCAAAAAACCACTATACCTTAACCATCTATTTGGAAATGAAGTAAAAAAAGGAAACTGAATGGAAAAGGAAATAGAATAAAAATCGAAGTTGAATAAAAATAAAAATGGAAGTTGCATAAGATTAAAAATGAAAGTTCATTCAAGAAACCACTAAACCTTAACGATTTATTTGGAAATTAAATAAAAAAGGAAATTGAATAGAAAAGGAAATTGAATAAAAATGGAAGTGGAATAAAAACACAAATGGAAGTTGCATAGAATTAAAAATTGAAGTTCATTCAAGAAACCACTACACCATATCGATCTATTTGGAAATTAAATAAAATTGGAAATTGAGTGGAGACGGAAATTGAATAAAAATAGGTGTGGAAACTGCATAAAATTAAAAATGAAAGTTCATTCAAGAAACCACTATACCTTAACGATCTATTTGGAAATTAAATAAAAAAGGAAAATGAATAGAAAAGGAAATTGAATAAAAATAGAAGTGGAATAAAAATAAAAATGAAAGTTGCCTAAAATTAAAAATGAAAGTTCATTCAAGAAACCGCTACACCATATCGATCTATTTGGAAATTAAATAAAAATGGAAATGGAATGGAGACGGAAATTGAATAAAAATAGAAGTTGAATAAAAATAGGAGTGGAAACTGCGTAAAATTAAACCTGGAATTTCATTCAAGAAACCACTATACCCTAACGATCGATTTGGAAATAAAATAAAAAGGAAATTGAACAGAAATGGAAATTTAATAAAAATGGAAGTGGAAAAAAATAAAAATGGAAGCTGCATAAAATCAAAAATGGGAGTTCATTCAAGAAACAACTATACCTTAATGATCGATTTGGAAATTAAATAAAAAAGGAAAATGAATAGAAAAAGAAATTAAACAAAACTGGAAGTTGTATAAAAACAAAAATAGATGTTGCATAAAACAAAAAATGGATGTCTATTCAAAAAACCACTATACCTTAACGATCTATTTGGAAATTAAGTAAAAAAAGGAAATTAAATGGAAAAGGAAATTGAATAAAAATCGAAGTTGAATAAAAATAAAAATGGAAGTTGTATAAAATTAAAAATGAAAGTTCATTCAAGAAACAACTAGACCTTAACGATTTATTTGGAAATTAAATAAAAAAGGAAATTGAATAAAAATGGAAGTGGAATAAAAATACAAATGGAAGTTGCATAAAATTAAAAATGGAAGTTCATTCAAGAAACCACTATACCTTAACGATATATTTGGAAATTAAATAAAAAAGGAAATTGAATGTAGAAGGAAATTGAAAAAAAAATAGAAGCTGAATAAAAATAGAAATGGAACCAGCATAAAATTAAAAATGGAAGTCTATTCAAAAAACCACTATTCCTTAACGATCTATTTGGAAATGAACTTAAAAAAGGAAATGGAATGGAAAAGGAAATTGAATAAAAATCGAAGTTGAATAAAAATAAAAATGGAAGTTGGATAAAATTAAAAATGGAAGTTCATTCAAGAAACCACTATACCTTAACGATCTATTTAGAAATTAAATAAAAAAAAGGAAATTGAAAAAAAAATGGAAGTTGGAATAAAAATAAAAAATGGAAGTTGCATAAAAATTCAGAATGAAGTTCATTCAAGAAACCACTACACCTTAACGACCTATTTGGAAATTAAAAAAAAGGAAATATGAAAGGAGATGGAAAATTGAATAAAAATAGAAATTGAATAAATAAATAATAAACAGCATAAAATTTAAACATGGAAGTTCATTCCAAGAAATCACTATACCTTAACGATTCTATGGAAATTAAAAAAAAGGAAGTTAAATAAAAATAAAAATGGAAGTTGCAGAAAATTAAAAATGGAAGTTCATTCAAGAAACCACTATACCTTAACGATCTATTTGGAAATTAAATAAGCAAAGGAAATTGAATGGAGATGGAAATTGAATAAAAATAGAAGTTGAATAAAAATAGAAATGGAAACTGCATAAAATTAAACATGGAAGTTCATTCACTAAACCACTACACCTTAATGATCTATTTGGAAATTAAATAAAAAAGGAAATTGAACAGAGATGGAAATTGAAGAAAAATAGATGTTGAAAAAAAATAGAAATGGAAAATGCATTAAATTAAACACGGAAGTTCATTCAAGAAACCACTATACCTTAACGATCTATTTGGAAATTAAATAAAAAAGGAAATTGAATAGAACAGGAAATTGAAAAAAAATGAAAGTCGAATAAAATTAAAAATGGAAGTTCATTCGAGAAACCAGTATACCTTAATGATCTCTTTGGAAATTAAATAAAAATGGAAACTGAATGGGCATGGAAATTGAATAAAAATAGAAGTTGAATAAAAATAGAAATGGAAGCTGCATAAAATTAAAATGGAAGTTCATTCAAGAAACCACTATACCTTAACGATCTATTTGGAAATTAAATGAAAAAGGAAAAGGAATAGAAAAGGAAATCAAATAAAAATGGAAGTTGAATAAAAACAAAAATGGAAGTCTATTCACAAAACCGCTATACCTTAACGATCTATGTTGGAAATTAAATAAAAAACCAAATTGAATAGAAAAAGGAAATTGAATAAAAATGAAGTTGATAAAAAAAAAATCGAAGTTGCATAAAAATTAAAAATGAAAGTTCATTCAAGAACCACTTATACCTGAACCGATTTCTATTTGGAAATTAAATAAACATAAGGAATGTTAAATCAGGTTAGATTGTATTTCTTATTTATTACAATATTTTTCCCAATAGCCCATATTATCAATTCCTTTT
>NW_021025333.1:4026-40007 GCF_004153795.1 Camellia sinensis
ATAGAAAATACCACCATTGTAGCTATGGCCATGGCTATCCACCCACAACCACCATCGTCGTCCGTCACTAACCACCACCACCTCTACCGATCACCACCACCACCTTCACTTTCACTGGCCACTACCACCACCATTGTTCACCAACCATCTCCACCGTCGCCGATCTATACTTCACCATTTCTCAACTGTTTGACTCGTTAGCCTAATATTGTCGTCTTCATTCCTATTTGTCATTACCGTCGCTCTTCCTCCATCCTGCATCCTTCATCTACCATCACCATCGTTCTTCTTCAATCATTGATCCACCACCTTCAACATCAAACTTCACCAATGGTTTCAAATCTAGTTGTTTTCAATGCCGATCTACCATCTTCGGCGCCAATTTGTTACTTTACATGGTCGCTGATGAGATCGAGACTCTTTCTACAGTGTATTGGTGAAGATCTACATTTGTAAAACATATTGAACTAATCGGATGAATTTATCACTTAATGAGTGATAAATTTATCATTGGTTTGTTTAATATGTTGTGGACTGCTGCTGCTGGCATTTTGATATTAATACAACGATGAATTTATAACTGATTTTTGTTCATGTTATATTTGTCACCTCTGTCTTCCTCACTCCCTCTCTTTCTTTTTATTTGTCTTAAACCAAATCTGTTGTATCAGTGATAAATGCATCACTGATATATTTATTTGAATCTTGTGTTGATTTGTGACAATGATGACGAGATTTTATTTTTATTTTATTTTTGGTAATATTTGAACAAACAACTAGTGAAAAATTTATCAGTGAATGTGTTTATCACTGCTAAATTTATTACTGAATATGTCTTTAAATCTTGTGTTAATTTGTGATGATGATGATAAGATTTTCTTTTTGTAATTTTTTAACAAACAGCCAGTGATAAATTTATCACTGAGTATGTTTTGGAATCTTATGTAGATTTGTGATTATGAAGATGAGATTTTCTTTTTTTAATTTTTAACAAACAGGTAGTGATAAATTTATTATTGAATGTGTCAATTATAATTTTTTTTTACTGGATTTGTCTTTGAATCTTTGTGTTGATCTGCAAATGTGAATAATTATTTTCTAGTAAGGACTCCTTATCCCCCTCCTTCATTTTGTTCATCCTTGTTCTTCTCTTTTTCTCTTGTTGCCAGCATGGCGATAATGACCTGGTGGATGTAACGCCCCGAAATAAATACAACAACCCATCCACAATATCAACAAGTGACAACAATGATAAAGTAATTATCTTCCATTAAGTCCAATTTTGTTTACAAAAGAGTAACATATGTGGGTATACATTCACAAGTCGGGCCCTGAATCTATAGCATATGTTGTAAAATACAGAAATAGAATGGAAGTTGAACAGATAAGAAATGCCCTTATGGCTTACAGCTTTCCAAGTCAATACTTGGCTACAACAAAAATGGATTAGATCCAATACAATTAAAGCCCTTGGCTTGTACAAAAATAAGTATGACAAATACATAAAATGAAGCCCTTGCTCCAATTCCTCCAAAGTTATTGCCTTGATGGAGGCATATCACCAGCACCTGAAATATTTTTCCCATATAGGGTGAGCCAAAGCCCAGTAGAAATAACCCAACACAGTCTAACAATCTCATTCATATACAACAAAGCAAGTCGGTCGGCATTAAATGTAGTCTTAATTGGTAGAAAGTGTGCTGACTTAGTTAATCTATCAACTATAACCCAAATTGAATCCATACCTTTTTGTGTCCTCAGCAAACTTACAAAAAAGTCCATGGAGATGTTTTCCTATTTCCAAGGAATCGACAAAGGTTGAAGAAGTCCGGCTAGTCTTTGATGTTCTGCTTTCACTTGCTGACAATGCAAACACTGTGATACAAACTCAGCTATTTCTCTTTTCATATTCGCACTACAACAAAAAAGGTCTATGGTGACGAAAACGCGTGACGAAAAAATATTTCGTCCCCAAATATGCATGTTTTAGTGATGAAAATAAGATTTCGTCTCCAATTGTACTATTTTTAAAGACGAAAATCAAATTTCGTCACCAAATGCTTAAAATCAAACAAAACAATAGGTGACGAAAATTTTATTCGTCTCTAAATTTTATTTTTCGTCACAAAAGAATTTCCCGCCCTTGGAAAATTTGGCGGAAGATTAGGTGCCATTTTAGAGACGAAATTTTTCGTCACCATTGTAAAAAATTTTAGAAAGGAAATAATTCCGTCTCCAAATGTATTATTTTTAGAGAGGAAAACCAAATTTCGTCTCCAAATGCTTAAAATCAATAAAAAATAAAATTGAACCATAGATATCTCTCTCTGTCACTCCCTCACCCATATATCTCCTTCACACCGTTTGTTCATCTTTTTCGCATCGATCAACCTGCACGTCACCAGCCGGCACTCTCTCTTTCTCGCGGCCTGTTTTCGCCTCACTCTCTCTTCCCTGCCCTCTTCTCGCTTTTCTGAGCTCCCTCTTCCCTTTTCTCACTTTTCCAACCTCCGAGTGGCGTCAAAATTTTAAAACTTTTGGTGAGAAAAAAATTTGTCATTAATTATAAAATTATTAGTGAAGAATATATTTTCGTCACCATTAATTTTACATTTAAAAAAAAAAACTTGATTTTAAATATTTTAAGATTATTTGGTGAGAAATATATTTCCGTTACTAATAATTTTTAATATTTTGAGACCTTTTACTAATAATTTTTTGTGTGTGTGTATGTGTTTATCAATTTTCCTTCTATATCTCTCTCTCTCACTACAACAAATTACAAATTTGGTAACTAAAAAATTTCATAAAATACCTAAATTTATTTTTTAATGAGAATACTTTCACATTACTACCCAATTATGATTTATTTTTATTTTTTTTCATATTTTTTTATGTCTTTACATGCTCCCAAAATTACAGCGCCAAATTTTTTTTTGATTTAGCGCCTAAATTGAATAATATCAAAATTTCAATCCCAAAAAACCTTTTCATCTCCTTGATTAGAACTTTGCCCTAATCTATCTATAGTTCCTTCACAAAGCTGTAACAGAGAACCATCGTGAGTTCATACTCCACCGTGAAGACGGTTCATCCACCACCGTGAGTTCATCCTCCATCGTCAGGACGGTTCGTCCTCCACACCGTGAGTTCATCCTGCACCAACATCAAGCTATAGCACCATCGTGAGTTCCAGGTCAGTTTGTTGTCTCTCTCTCTTTCTCTACCCCTCTCTCTGTTCAGGTCTCTGGGTTTCCCATTCTCTATCCTCACTCTGTCTTCGGACATGTTTGCGTAAATGGAATTCATTGTTAAGTTGAGATTAAAGTGATTCCATTCACTACTTCTAACATCTCCAAAACTTCTCTACTGTAAAGGGTTCTATGAACAACTTGAATGATTTTAATTTGGGGAAAAAATATAGAAAATAGAATGATTAGCATGTTATGTATTCTAATTATGATATTTATATTCTACCCAATATAATCACTGAAGTGAATGAATTATTGGTGATTCTACACACAGTAAAGTCTCATGCTTCTGATTATGGGTCTACTAGGTGTTTGATAAAATGCCACAATGGCTAATTTTTTCTTCATTGTTTTGTTTATTTTTTTATTTTATTTTTGTTGAGCAGCAGGATTGGATAATTATAAAATCTGATTTATCAATTTGTACATGTCAATTGTCCGGTGGATGAATCTCAGTTTCATTCCCTATGCATTTATGCTCTTTAATCCTTGCAGATGTATTCAATACATTGCAGATGTATTCAATTTGTGGGTATTTGATAAATCCTTCCAGATTTAAGGATTTAAGGCAGATTTATTATATATATTTCAAAGAAATCCTTGCAGATTTATTATGTTTCCAAATTCTTTTCATTTCCCTTATACTTTTTAAGCATTTCCAATACACTTCCTTTCCTAACATGAGTGAAACAATACACCTAAACAAAATTTTGATTCTTGAATCAAGGCACTAGGAATCATAGATCTCCCAGATGGAGTAGATACAGACAACACATAATCAAGGGGCTCTAGTTCTCTATTAATTTTCTCGGCAAACTTAGTAGATATAAACGAATGAGTAGAACCCGAATCAATCAACACATAAGAATCTTGGGAGCAAATTAGAAGTATACCTGACACCACTGCCTCAGCATTCTGAGTGTCTCCTGGTACTAACGCAAACACTCTGCCCTGTCTCATCTGTCCTTTCCCAGCATTTCCCTTCTGAACGGAACCCGAGGTATTCTCACCCTTCTTGTTGTTATCAGCCCTTGTCTTGGGGCAATGTCTCACATAATGGCCCATCTCGCCACATTCATAGCAGGCTCCAAGAATTTCCTCAGTAAATTACCAAGAATTTTCTGGGCATTTACTGAGTAACTTAATGATAATTTTCTTGGAACCTTCAAAAAATTTACTATGAATTTACTAAGTAATTTATTGAAAATTTATTGAGTAATTTACAGAGAATTTACTAGGAATTTACTGAGTAATTTACTGAGAATTTACTGGGTAATTTACTGAGAATTCACAGGGAATTTACTGAGAAATTTAATAAGATTTTCTGGGAATTTACTGATTAATTTACTGAGAATTTACTGGGTATTTACTGAGTAATTTTATGAGAATTTACTACAAATTTACTTAGTAATTTACAGAGAATTGATTTGGAATTTATTGAGTAATTTACTGAGAATTTACTGATTAATTTAATAAGAATTTACTGTAAATTTACTGAGAATTTGCTGGGAATTCACTCAGTAATTTACTGAGAATTTACTTAGAATTTACTGGGAATTTACTCCATATTTATTGGGAATTTACTGAGTAATTTACTGAAAATTTACTAAGTAATTTGCTGAGAATTTACATGGAATTTACTAGGAATTTACTGATTAAATTATTGAGAATTTATTGGGATTTTACTGTGTAATTTAGTGAGAATTTACTTAATAATTTAATCAGAATTTACTTAGAATTTGCTGAGTAATTTTCTGAGAGTTTACTGAGAATTTACTAGGAATTTACGTAAAATTTAATGGGAACATACTGAGTAATTTTTAAAGAATTTACTGGGAACTTACACAGTAATTTAATGAGAATTACCTGGGAATTTGCTGAAAATTTTCTGAGAATTTGATCAGTAATTGTCTGGGAATTTATTGCGATTTTTCTGGGAATTTGATGGGAATTTACTGAGAATTTACTTGAAATTTACTGAGTAATTTAATAAGAATTTACAATGAATTTACTGAGAATTTATTGAGTAATTGTGTATGAATTTTACTTGAAGTTTATTGAGTAATTTACTAAGAATTTATTGTGTAATTTATTGAGAATTTACTTGGAATTTACTGCATAATTTAATGAGAATTTACTGGAAATTTACTGAGAATTTATTGGGAATTTACTCAGTAATTTAATGAAAATTTATTGTAAATTTACGGAGAATTTACAGAGAATTTACTAAGTAATTTAATGAGAATTTACGGGGAATTGAATGGGAATTTACTGGGAATTGAATGAGTCATTTACTGGGAATTTAGTCAGTAATTTACTGAGAATTTACTGGAAATTTAATTAGTAATGAACTGAGAATTTGCTTTGAATTTACAGAGTAATTTACTGATAATTTAGTGGTAATTTGTAGAGTAACTTACTGTGAATTAATAGGGAATTTACTAAGTAATTAATGAGAATTTACTGGGAATTTACTGAAAATTTACTCAGTAAATTACTGGGAATTTACTAAGTAATTTACTGGAAATTTACATGAAATTTTCTGAGTAATTTACTTAGAATTTACAGGAATTTTCTAGGAATTTACCGAGTAATTTACTGAGAATTTACTTGAAATTTTCTAAGTAATTTACTTAGAATTTACTTGGAATTTACTGCATAATTTAATGAAAATTTACTGAGAATTTACTATGTAATTTACTGAGAATTTACTGGTAATTTAATCAGTAATTTACGGGAGAATTTATTGAGAATTTACTGAGAATTTACTGAGTATTTAATAAGAATTTAATGGGAATTTATTGAGTAATTTGATGAGAATTTACTGGTAATTTACAGAATAATTTATTGGGAATTTACTCAGTAATTTACTAAGAATTTTCTGGAAATTTAATAAATAATTTTCTGAGAATTTACTGGGAATTTACTAACTATTTATTGAGAATTTACTAAGTAATTTACAGAGAATTTACTGAGAAATTTAATTAGAATTTACTGAGTAATTTATTAAGAATTTACTAGGAATTTACTCAGTAATTTACTTAGAATTTAAGAATTTACTAGGAATTTATTCAGTAATTTACTCAGAATTTACTCAGTAATTTACCCAGAATTTACTAGGAATCTACTGAGTAATTTAATGAAAATTTTTTGGGAATTTACTCAAGCTTTACTGGTAATTTTTTGAGAATTTACTTGGAATTTATTGAGTAATTTTCTGAGAATTTACTAGGAAGTTAGTCAGTAATTTATTGAGAATTTACTGGGAATTTATTGAGTAAGTTACTGAGAATTTCATGATAATGTACTAAGAAATTTAATAAAATTTTATGGGAATTTACTGATTAATTGACTGAGAATTTACTGAGTAATTTACTGAAAATTTACGTGGAATTTAATCAGTAATTTATAGAGAATTTTCTGGGAATTTGCTGAGCATTTACTGCGAATTTACACGGTAATATAATGAGAATTTACTAGGAATTTATTGAGTAATTTACTCGGAATTTACTTGAAATTTAATCAGTAATTTACTGAGAATTTATTGGGAATTTACTAAAAATTTACTTAATAATTTACTGGGAATTTACAGGAATTTACTGCGTAATTTACTGAGAACTATCTGGGAATTTACTCGGTAATTTACTGAGAATTTGCTGGGAATTTACTCGGTAATTTACAGAGAATTTACTTGAAATTTACTGAGAATTTAATGGGAATTTACTGAGTAATTTACTGAGAATTTTTTTGTAATTTTCTGGGTAATTTACGGAGAATTTATTTGAAATTAACTGCATAATTTAATGAGAATTACTAGGAATTTACTGAGAATTTAATGGGAATTTACTGAGTAATTTACTAAGAATTTTCTGGGAATTTCATTAGTAATTTAATAAGAATTTTCTCGGAATTTACTCAAGAATTTACTGAGAATTTACTCAGAATTTACTGAGAAATTTTTTGAGAATTTAGTGGGAATTTACTAAGTAATTTATTGAGAGTTTACAAGGAATTACTGAGTAATTTACGTTGTAATTTGTTGAGAATTTACTGAAAATTTCTTGAGTAATTTACTAAGAATTTACTGAGTAATTTACTAAAACTTTACTGGGAGTTACTAAGTAATTTAATTAGAAATTACTGGGAATTTACTGAGAATTTACAAGGAATTTCCTCAGTAATTTGCTGAGAATTGGCTGGTAATTTACTGAGTAATTTAATGAGAATTTATTGAGAATTTACTAAGAATTGATTGGGAATTTCCTGAGTAATTTAATGAGAATTTTCTGGGAATTTAATAGAAATTTACTGATTAGTTTAATGGAAATTTACTGAGTAATTATTTTACCGAGAATTTACTGGGAATTATCTGGAAATTTACTGGGAATTCACTGAGAATTTACACAGTAATTTACTGGGAATTTACTACGTAATTTACTAAGAATTTAATGGGAATTTACTGAGTAATTTTCTGGGAATTTACAGAGTAATTTATTTAGAATTTACATGGAATTTACTGAGAATTTACTGGGAATTCACACAGCAATTTAATAAGAATTTACTAGGAATTTACTGGGTAATTTACTGAGAATTTTCTGCGAATTTACTGAGTAATTTAATGAGAATTTACTGAAATTTTACACAGTAATTTGCTGGGAATTTTCTGAGAATTTTCTACGTAATTTACTGGGAATTTACACAGTAATCTAATGAGAATTTACAACGATTTACTGAGTAATTTACTTAGAATTTACTGAGTATTTTAATGGGAATTTACTGAGAATTTACTCAGCAATAAACTGAGAATTTACTTGGAATTTACTGAGAATTTATTGGTAATTTACAGAGTAATTTACTGAGAATTTACTCGAAATTTAGTGAGTAATTTAATGGGAATTTATTGGGAATTTGCTAAGAATTTAATCTGTAATTTACTAAGTAATTTACTGAGAGTTTTCTAGGAAATTATTGTGAATTTACTGGGATTTTACTCAGAATTTACTTCGAATTTAGTGGTAATTTACTGCGAATTTACTGTGAATTTTCTACGTAATTTAAGGATAATTTATTGGCAATTTACTGAGTAATTTACTGGAAATTTACTCAGTAATTTTCTTAGAGTTTAGTTGGAATTTACTAAGTAATTTACTGGGAATTTACCGAGTCATTTACAGGGAATTTACTGAGTAATTTACTGAGAATTTACTTGTAATTTACTACATAATTTAATGAGAATTTACTGGGAATTTATTGAGTAATTTGTTGAAAATTTACTGGGAATATACTGGCAATTTACTAGGAATTTACTGAGAATTTTCTGAGTAATTTAATAAGAATTAACTTGGAATTTTTTCAGAAATTTACTGGGAATTTCTGAGTAATTTAATAAGAATTTATTTGGAATTTACTAATTAATTTAATGAGAATTTACTGGGAATTTACTGTGAAATTTACTGAGAATTTTTTGGAAATTTACTAGGAATTTACTAAGTATTAACTGAGAATTTGCTCAGAATTTACTGATAATTTACTGGGAATTTGATCAGTAATTTACTGAGAATTTACAAAGTAATTTATTTAGTAATTTACTGAGAATTTACATGGAATTTCCTCAGTAATTTACTGGGAATTTACTGAGTAGTTTACTTAGAATTTATTGGGAATTTATTGAGTAATTTAATGAGAATTTAATGGTAATTTACTGAAATTTTACACAGTAATTTGCTGGGAATTTTCTGAGAATTTATGCATAATTTACTGAGAAATTACTAGAAATTTACTGAGTAATTTACTGGGAATTTACACAGTAATCTAATGAGAATTTACAGGGAATTTACTGAGTGATTTACTGAAAATTTACTGAGTATTTTACTGAGAGTTTACTGAAAATTTACTGGGAATTTACTAAGAATTTACTCAGCAATTAACTGAGAATTTACTAAGAATTTACTCAGCAATTAACTGAGAATTTACTTGGAATTCACTGAGAATTTACAGAGTAATTTATCGATAATTTACTAAGTAATTTACTGAGAATTTACTCAGAATTTACTGAGTAATCTAATGGGAATTTACTATGAGTTTGCTGAGAATTTCATCTATAATTTACTAAGTAATTTACTGAGAGTTTTCTAGGAAATTATTGTGAATTTACTGAGATTTTACAGAGAATTTACTTGGAATTTAGTGGTAATTTACTTCGAATTTACTGTGAATTTACTGAGTAATTTATTGGGAATTTACTCGGTAATTTTTTGAGAGTTTCGTTGGAATTTACTAAGTAATTTACTGGTAATTTACCGAGTCATTTACGGAGAATATACTAAGAATTTACTTGGAATTTACTACATAATTTAATTGGAATTTACTGAGTAATTTGCTGAAAATTTACTAGGAATATACTGGCAATTTACTGAGAATTTTCTGAGTAATTTAATAAGAATTTACTAGGAATTTTGTCAGTAATTTACTGGGAATTTCTGAGTAGTTTAATAAGCATTTATTTGAAATTTACTGATTAATTTAATGAGAATTTAGTAGAAATTTATTGAGAATTTGTGGGGAATTTACTGTATAATTTACTAAGAATTTTCTGGGAATTTACTAAGTATTTACTGAGAATTTACTCAAAATTTACTAAGAATTTAATCAGTAATTTACTGGAAATTTACTGAGAATTTACTGGGAATTTATTTAGTAGTTTACTAAGAATTAACTTGTAATTTGCTGAGTAATTTATTGAGAATTTACAGGAAATTACAGTAATTTTTTGAGAATTTATTGGAAATTTAAATAGTAATTTAATGAGAATTTACTTGGAATTTACTGGGAATTTGCTGAGTAATTTACGGAGAATTTACTCAGTAATTTTCTAAGAATTTACAGGGAATTTATTGAGTAATTTACTGAGAATTTACTAGAAATTTATTGAGTAATTTACTGAGAATTTACAAAGAATTTGCTGTGAAGTTACTGAGTAATTTACTTAGAATTTATTAGAAATTTACTGAGAATTTATTTCATAATTTACTGAGAATTTATTGGGAATTTGCTGTCTAATTTACTAAGAATTTACTGGTAATTTACTAAGTAATTTACTGAGAATTTAGTGGGAACTTACTGGGAATTTATTGAGTAATTTGCTGAGAATTTACTCGGAATTTACTGAGTAATTTACCGAGAATTTACACTTTAATTTACTGAGAATTTATTACGAAATTACAATGTAATTTACTGAGAATTTACTGGGAATTTACTGACAATTTACTAGAACTTACTGCGTAATTTACTGAGTAATTTACTGGGAATTAACTGAGTAATTTACTGAGAATTTACCGGGAATTTAGTGGTAATTTACTGAGAATTTACTGGGAATTTACTAAGTAATTTAATGAGAATTTGTTGGGAATTTACTGAGTAATTTACTGAGAATTTAATAGGAATTTACTCAGAAATTTACTGGAAATTTACTGAGTAATTTACTTAGAGTTTTCTACGAATTTACCGAGTAATTTACTGAGAATTTACTGCATAATTTAATGAGAATTTACTAGGAATTTACCCAGTAATTTAATGAAAGTTTACTGTAAATTTACTAAGTAATTTAACGAGAATTTACCGGGAATTTACTGAAAATTTACTGGGAATTTTACTCAGTAATTTATTGAGAATTTTCTGGGAATTTACTAAGTAATTTAATGAGAATTTACTGGGAATTTACTGTGAATATACTTGGAATTTAATGAGTAATTTACTGGGAATTTAGTCAGTAATTTACTGAGAATTTACTGTGAATGTAATTAGTAATTTATAGGGAATTTACCAAATAATTTGCTGATAATTTAATAAGAATGTACTTATTAATTTGATTAGAATTTACTGGGAATTTGCTGAATAATTTGCTGAGAATTTACTGGGAATTTACTCAGTAATTTACTAAGAATTTACTGAAAATTTACTAAATAATTTTCTGAGAATTTATTAGAAATTTACCAACTATTTACTGAGAATTTACTCTGTAATTTACAGAGAATTTACTGAATAATTTAATTAGAATTTACTGAGTAATTTATTGAGAATTTACTGAATAATTTACTAAGAATTTACAGAGAATTTACTAGAAATTTTATGGCGATCCCAGTTTTCCCTTCATTGTTTAATTGTATTCCGGACATGGTTCCGTGGATGTGTTGTTGTCTTATTCCCGTTTCCATCCTTTACTCTTTGTATATGAGTCTTGGGTCGTGTTGGGCAGGTTTGAAACAGGTTGCTTGTGTTTGGAAAAACAGGTTGGTTGTGTTTGGAAACCAAGGGTTGATGTCTAGATTTTGGGCTTCATGTTCGAGCGGGGCTTTTGACACTCGAGCGGACCTGTTTATATATCAGTCCGAAAAATAGCTTTTTGGATCACTTTTTCGGGCCATTCTCTCTCTCTAACTTTTTGAAGCTTATGCATAGTTATACTAGATTCATCTTATTAAGTAAAATACATATACATCAATTAGATGGTGACTAATCATTGATGAATGCACCTATATATACAATGTATAGAAGACTGATGCTAATACATTGAATGTGATGGATTTATTATGAATGAATCTTAGAGATGCATTATGTATCTATTATGAATATGTAAGATACATTAATCTATCTAATGAATTCATTAATTGTCACGACCCCAAACCGCCCCAAGTAGTTTGGTGCCGTGATGGCCAGTAATCCGTAATTACCGAAGGCCAACTTTCAAAAACTTAACACAATCAGAGTATGGATATAGGGGGCTCACAAATGCGGAAGTAATAAATCAAAATACAAGCGGTCCATAAGAGCTGTGTATTGATCAAATGCAATGTCATTCATCTTACAATTTGAATACAGCAAGCAAAATATGTGTTACATCTTGATCAAAAGGCTTCTCGAGCCGACATATACAAAATACAATAAATACGAGTCAAGAAGCATGATTTTCAAGATTTGCCGACATGCAATGAAAGGCATCGCCGACGTAAATACAAAAACAAAGCCGACATAAGCGCGAATCCAAAACAAGCTTCCAAAACAATCTAGGCCTCGCCGCCGTCCTGCTCATCACCTACATATATATATAGAGGGGTGAGTACAAATACTCAGTGAATGGTACTAATAATAAAGGTTTGCATGAATAAAGCCGGAGTCCTTTCAAAACAACACAAGTCAAAACTTTGTCGAACAGGGGATGAACCGTATTCATCAATCAAGTATCACAACATCGGCGAAGCAAGGGATGAACCGTATTCATCAATCAAGTATCACAACATCGGCGAAGCAAGGGATGAACCGTATTCATCAATCAAATGTCACAACATCGGCGAAGCAAGGGATGAACCGTATTCGTCAATCAAATGTCACAACATCGGCGAAGCAAGGGATGAACCGTATTCGTCAATCAAATGTCACAACATCGGCGAAGCAAGGGATGAACCGTATTCGTCAATCAAATGTCACAACATCGGCGAAGCAAGGGATGAACCGTATTCGTCAATCAAATGTCACAACATCGGCGAAGCAAGGGATGAACCGTATTCGTCAATCAAATGTCACAACATCGGCGAAGCAAGGGATGAACCGTATTCGTCAATCAAATGTCACAACATCGGCGAAGCAAGGGATGAACCGTATTCGTCAATCAAATGTCACAACATCGGCGAAGCAAGGGATGAACCGTATTCGTCAATCAAATGTCACAACATCGGCGAAGCAAGGGATGAACCGTATTCGTCAATCAAATGTCACAACATCGGCGAAGCAAGGGATGAACCGTATTCGTCAATCAAATGTCACAACATCGGCGAAGCAAGGGATGAACCGTATTCGTCAATCAAATGTCACAACATCGGCGAAGCAAGGGATGAACCGTATTCGTCAATCAAATGTCACAACATCGGCGAAGCAAGGGATGAACCGTATTCGTCAATCAAATGTCACAACATCGGCGAAGCAAGGGATGAACCGTATTCGTCAATCAAATGTCACAACATCGGCGAAGCAAGGGATGAACAGCTCGTAGCTCTTTTTAACACGATGGTCTTGTGTTACTTAGGCCCGTAGCCCGATTTAACATTATAGTCTTTCCAAGAAAGGACCGTATCCTTTTATACTTAGTGCTGCGAAAGTTTAGAGTCCTCCAGCACAAGGGACTTTCCAAGAATAATCATCAAAACAAGGCTTATACTCGATAGATCAAAACAGGCTATTTATTCATGCTTAGCAAATACTTTCGTCAAAACAAAACAAAGCAAGATTTGTCAAAACAAGTGTAACATAGCTTTATCAGAAATACCACTCACCTAGTTCTTCAGGTGTAGGCTCAAAGCAAATATCAAGGACCCCAAAACTCGAATCCAACGGTTCAAGCCACGAAGATCAAGCTTGGAAGACTTGCTCTCACTCAAGAACTTCTCTTCCTCCTCTCTAGAGCTTCTCTCTCTAAAACAAAGATTTGAGATCAGAAGTGATTTGTTCTAAGTCTGCCGGCTGTCTTAACAACTAGCTCGGACACGTGGTGCTACCGGGTTGGCTCAACTGAAAAAGGTGATTGATTGATAAGACAAGTCTCTGACAAAGCGTATGTAACAAGCTGGGCGAGACACATCGGCAATAATGACATCGGCTCAAAACAAGGATCCGACAACAGGATAACAAAACGTCGGCTAGGGAGGACGACACTTGACTAAGCTGTGCCACACCTTGGCCGGGGTGTGCCACATCTCGGCCTAGGCCATACCTGCCTGCGGACAAGGTTCACTAAGTGCAAAACATCTCGGCAATAAATGCCTGAGGTGAAGATGGGGTTGACCAAGATCTCAAAACAGTTCTAAGTACAAGGATTCAGAGGCGAACTAAGCTCAAGGTGACCTCGGCCACGCACACACCGAACAAGGGACAAGATCACGCAAACAATACTAACAAAACAAGGCAAGGCAAAACTAGCAAAATAACATATCAAGACAAGATCATGCAGGAATGTATGCAAGTAAGACAAGGGTATGGTGAGGGTTGTTACATTAATATAAAAGATGCATTATGTATCATGAATGTATGAGATACATTAATCTGTTTAATGAAATTCATTGAATGAATAACTTAAGAGTTTCTCTCTCTAGACTACATCTTCTCTCTATAAATACATCTAGTTCTAGTGATCTTCTACCCTAGTTGCTTTGTATTAAGTGTGGAGCTTCCCTTGATCTTCGTTTTGATCCGAAAACTTGTGGGTTTGGAGCACATCTGAGTTTCTTCATCATCTTCTTTGAGTCTCTTCATTTGAGGTAGGGATAACTACTCATTTTTATGATCTTTGACATAAACTTTTGGTCATTTTGATTTAATGTTGAAGTTTGGTGATTTTGGGTGTTAGGGTTTCAACTTGAATAAAGAGGGGTTTTGCTATTTTGACCAATATATGTATATCTTGGGTCTTAAAATGAGCTTATTGATTGTTGTAGACACTGCATGATGATTAGGTGAATTAAAACTAATCGGTTGAATATGTCATTGAAAATGACGGTTGAAATAATACATCGAATTTGTGTATTGGTTTATGTGAATTGTTTATATACATTGTATTGTGTGGGAGGAGATAGGGGATGTACTCCACGGTTTGGGAGGAGATAGGGGATGGACTCCATTGATACAACAAATCTGTGTATCATTTGTGAAGTATGAAGTGTTTTAATATGAGTTGTTATTTCATGTGAATTGTGAAGTATGGAAGTGTTTTATTATGAGTTATAATCTCATTTAAATTGTTGATATTGGAAAGGATCATGGACATACTTGTCATGGATTTGGATTGTGCTGTATGTTGGTTTATATGAGTTAAACATTTATCAAATGCTAATGTTTTACTTATTGCTCATATTATGTTTAGCATATCTCTACTAGGTGTTGGCTCACCCTATATGGGACATCATTTTCAGGTCCAGGTGATATGCTACCTCCAAGGACGTAGCTTGGGAGGTTGTAGAAGCAGAAGGCTTCCTTTTTGTGATTATTTTGTGTGTTACATGTAAATCAATCCAAGGGCTTATTTTGTGTTTTGAGTTAGTACTCTCTTCTTTGTAACCAAGTGTTGGCTTGGAAAGTTGTAAGCCCGTAGGGCATTTACTTTTGATGTCAACATGTAATACTTTTGTAATGAATACTCTGATAAATAGAAATATGCTTTATCCTCTTATGTCTATGCATGTCAAGAATGTAGGTTTATATTGTATTATTTTGAGGGCGTTATAAATTTACTGAGTAATTTACTGGGAATTTCCTCAGTAATTTACCCAGAATTTACTGGGTATTTACTGAGTAATTTAATGAGAATTTTCTGGAAATTTACTAGGAATTTACTATAAATTTACTAAGTAATTTACTGAGAATTTAATGGGAATTTATTGAGTAATTTACTGAGGATTTACCGGGAATTTACTGAGAAATTTAATAAGATTTTATGGGAATTTACTAATTAATTTAATAAGAATTTATTGGGAATTTACTGAGTAATTTAATGAGAATTTACTAGGAATTTAATCAAAATTTACTGGGAAAAATTTACTTAGAATTTACTGGGAATTTACTGGGAATTTATTGACTAATTTACTGAGAATTTGCAGAGTAATTTAATGCTAATTTGTTGGAAATTTACAATGTAATTTACTGAGAATTTACTGGAAATTTACTTAGTAATTTAATGAGAATTTTCTGTAAATGTACTGAGTAATTTAATGAGAATTTATTGGGAATTTGGAGGGAATTTGCTGAGTAATTTACTGAGAATTTAGTGGGAATTTACTGAGTAATTTATTGAGATTTTTTTGGAAATTTACTGAGTAATTTAATGAGAATTTACTGGGAATTTACTGAGAATTTACTGGGAATTCTGTCAGTAATTTACTGGGAATTTAATGAGTAATTTACTTAGAATTTGCTTTGAATTTATAGAGTAATTTACTGGGAATTTACTGAGTAATTTAATAAGAATTTAAGGGGAATTTACCGAATAATTTACTGAGAATTTACTTGAAATTTACAGAATAATTTTCTGAGAATTTAATGGGAATTTACTGAGTAATTTATTGAGAATTTACTTGCAATTTACTGACTAATTTACTAGGAATTTACTGAGTAATCTACTAGGAATTTACTGAAAATTTAGTGAGTAATTTATGGAAATTTTACTGGGAATTTAATAAGAATTTACTGATAATTTAATTAGTAATTTACTGAGAATTTACTGGGAATTTACTGAGTATTTACTGGGAATTTACTAGTAATTTACTCAGTAATTTACTAAGAATTTACTGAGTATTTACTGGGAATTTACTAGTAATTTACTCAGTAATTTACTAAGAATTTACTGAGTATTTACTGGGAATTTACTAGTAATTTACTCAGTAATTTACTAAGAATTTACTGAGTATTTACTGGGAATTTACTAGTAATTTACTCAGTAATTTACTAAGAATTTACTGAGTATTTACTGGGAATTTACTAGTAATTTACTCAGTAATTTACTAAGAATTTACTGAGTATTTACTGGGAATTTACTAGTAATTTACTCAGTAATTTACTAAGAATTTACTGAGTATTTACTGGGAATTTACTAGTAATTTACTCAGTAATTTACTAAGAATTTACTGAGTATTTACTGGGAATTTACTAGTAATTTCTGAGTAATTTACTGAGAATTTAATGGGAATTTACTGATTAATTTAATGAGAATTTACTGGGAATTTACTGAATAGTTTTTTGAGAATTTACTGGGAATTTACTGAATAGTTTTTTGAGAATTTACTGGGAATTTACTGAATAGTTTTTTGAGAATTTACTGGGAATTTACTGAATAGTTTTTTGAGAATTTACTGGGAATTTACTGAATAGTTTTTTGAGAATTTACTGGGAATTTACTGAATAGTTTTTTGAGAATTTACTGGGAATTTACTGAATAGTTTTTTGAGAATTTACTGGGAATTTACTGAATAGTTTTTTGAGAATTTACTGGGAATTTACTGAATAGTTTTTTGAGAATTTACTGGGAATTTACTGAATAGTTTTTTGAGAATTTACTGGGAATTTACTGAATAGTTTTTTGAGAATTTACTGGGAATTTACTGAATAGTTTTTTGAGAATTTACTGGGAATTTACTGAATAGTTTTTTGAGAATTTACTGGGAATTTACTGAATAGTTTTTTGAGAATTTACTGGGAATTTACTGAATAGTTTTTTGAGAATTTACTGGGAATTTACTGAATAGTTTTTTGAGAATTTACTGGGAATTTACTGAATAGTTTTTTGAGAATTTACTGGGAATTTACTGAATAGTTTTTTGAGAATTTACTGGGAATTTACTGAGAATTTATTGGGAATTCTGTCAGTAATTTACTGGGAATTTAATAAGTAATTTACTTAGAATTTGCTTTGAATTTATAGCGTAATTTACTGGGAATTTACTGAGTAATTTAATAAGAATTTAAGGAGAATTTACCGAATAATTTACTAAGAATTTACTTGAAATTTACAGAATAATTTTCTGAGAATTTACTGACTATTTACTGGGAATTTACTGAGAATTTACTAGTAATTTACTCAGTAATTTACTAAGAATTTACTGGGAATTTACTAAGTAATTTAATAAGAATTTACTAAGTAATTTACTGAGAATGTACTAGGAATTTACTAAGTAATTTACTACGAATTGACTAGGAATTTACCGAGTATTTACTACGAATTTACTCAGTAATTTACCCAGAATTTACTGGAAATTTACTTAGTAATTTAATGAGAATTTACTAGGAATTTAATCAAAATTTACTGCGAATTTACTAGGAATTTATTAAGTAATTCACTGAGAATTTACTGGGAATTTAATGAGTAATTTAATGAGAATTTACTAGGAATTTCCTGAGAAATTTACTGGGAATTTCCTGAGTAATTTAATGAGAATTTACTGCGAATTCAATGAGAATTTTCTGGGAATTTACAGAGTAATTTACTAATAATTTAATCAAAATTTACTGATTAATTTAATGGGAATTTACTAAGTAATTTACTGAGAATTTAATGGGAATATATTGAGTAATTTCCTGGGATTTTACTGAGTAATTTACTGAGAATTTTTTGAGAATTTACTGGTTAATTTACAGAGAATTTACTTGGAATTAACTGCATAATTTAATGAGAATTTACTGGGAATTTACTGAGAATTTAAGGGGAATTTACTGAGTAATTTATAGAGAATTTCCTGAGAATTTAATGAGTAATTTGATAAGAATTTACTTGGAATTTACT
Organism: Camellia sinensis; assembly: GCF_004153795.1. Lineage (NCBI taxonomy): Eukaryota > Viridiplantae > Streptophyta > Magnoliopsida > Ericales > Theaceae > Camellia > Camellia sinensis. Next base: position 22,594 of record NW_021025333.1, read on the forward strand.
CTAGAATTTACTGAGAATTTAATGGGAATTTGAGAAGTAATTTACTAAGAATTTACAAGGAATTTACTGAGAATTTATTGTGAATTTACGTTGTAATTTGCTGAGAATTTACTGAGTAATTTACTGGCAATTTACTGAGTAATTTACTAAAAATTTATTTGGAATTTACTGAGTAATTTAATAAGAATTTACTAGGAATTTACTAATTAATTTAATGAGAATTTACTAAGAATTTACTGAGAGTTTACTGAGTAATTTCCTGAGAATTTACAGGGAATTTCCTCAGTAATTTACTGAGAATTGACTGGGAATTTACTGAGTAATTTAATGAAAATTTATTGGGTAATTTACTGAGAATTTAATGGGAATTTACTGATTAATTTAATGAGAATTTACTGGGAATTTACTGACTAATTTACTTTACTGGGCATTATCTGGGAATTTACTGGGAATTCACTGAGAATTTACTCAGTATTTAATAAGAATTTACTGGTTAATTTGATCAGAATTTTCTAGGAATTTGCCGACAATTTACTGGGAATTTACTGAATAGTTTTTTGAGAATTTACTGGGAATTTATGCAGTAATTTATTAAGAATTTACTGAAAATTTACTAAATAATTTGCTGAGAATTTATTGAGAATTTACTAACTATTTGCTGAGAATTTACTAGGAATTTGCTATGTAATTTATAGGGAATTTACTGAGTAATTTACTAAAAATTTAATGGAAATTTACTGATTAATTTAATGAAAATTTACTGAGTAATTTACTTTACTGTGAATTTACTAGGAATTCGCTAAGAATTTACTCAGTAATTTACTGGGAATTTACTACGTAATTTACTGAGAATATAATGGGAATTTACTGAGTAATTTATTGAGTAATTTACTGAGAATTTACATGGAATTTCCTCAGCAATTTACTGGGAATTTACTGAGTAATTTACTTAGAATTTACTGGGATTTTACTGAGAATTTACTGGAAATTTACACAGTAATTTAATGAGAATTTCTTAGGAATTTACAGAGAATTTACTAGGAATTTACACAGTAATTTACTGAGAATTTTCTTAGAATTTACTGAGTAATTTAATTTGAATTTAATGGGAATTTACTGAAATTTTACACTGTAATTTGCTGGGAATTTATTGAGAATTTACTGGAAATTTACTGTGTAATTTACTGAGAATTTACTAGGAATTTACTGAGAATTTACACAATAATCTGATGAGAATTTACTGGGAATTTATTGAGTAATTTTCTGAGAATTTTCTAGGAATTTACTGAGTATTTTACTGAGAGTTTACCGGGAATTTACTGGGAATTTACTAAGAATTTACTCAGTAATTAACTGAGAATTTACTTGAAATTTACTGAGAATTTATTCAGAATTTACTCAGTAATTTATTGAGAATTTACTCAAAATTTATTGGGTAATTTACTGGGAATTTATTAGGAATTTAATCTGTAATTTACTGAGAATTTTCTAGGAAATTAATGTGAATTTTCTAGGAATTTACTGAGAATTTACTTGGAATTTAGTGGTAATTTATTGCAAATTTACTGTGAATTTGCTGAGTAATTTAAGGAGAATTTAATGGGAATTTACTGAGTAATTTATTGGTAATTTACTCGGTAGTTTACAGAGAGTTTACTTGGAATTTACTGAGTAATTTACTGAGAATTTACTGGGAATTTACCGAGTAATTTACTGAGAAATTACTAGGAATTTACCGAGTAATTTACGGAGAATTTACTTGGAATTTACTACATAATTTAATGAGAATTTACTAGGAATTTACTGCATAATTTACTGAAAATTTACTAGGAATACACTACAATTTACTGGGAATATACAGAGTAATTTACTAGGAATTTACTGAGTAATTTATTGAGAATTTACTGGAAATTTTAATAAAAATTTACTAGGAATTTTATCAGTAATTTACTGGTAATTTACTGAGTAATTTAATAAGAATTTACTTGGAATTTACTGATTAATTTAATGAGAATTTATTGGGAATTTACTAATAATTTGCTGGGAATTTATTGCGTAATTTACTAAGAATTTTCTTGGAATTTACTAGGAATTTACTAAGTATTTACTGAGAATTTACTCGGAATTTACTAAGAATTTACTCCGTAATTTAACGAGAATTTACTGGGAGTTTACTTAGTAATTTACTGAGAATTTACTGTAATTTACTGAGTAAGTTACTGAGAATGTACTGAAAATTTACTGAGAATTTACAGGGAATTTACTGAGTAATTTTTTGAGAATTTACTGGGAATTTAAACAGTATTTTGATAAGAATTTACTTGAAATTTATTAAGAATTTACTGCGAATTTATTGAGAATTTACTGAGAATTTACTCAGTAGTTTTCTGAGAATTTACTAAGAATTTACTGAGTAATTTACTTAGAATTTACTGAGTAATTTACTTAGAATTTACTAGGAATTTATTAAGTAATTTACTGAGAATTTACTGAGTAATTTACTAAGAATTTACTGGGAAGTTACCGAGTAATTTACAGAGAACTTATTGGGAATTTGCTGAGAAATTTACTAAGAATTTACTGGGAATTTACTGAGATTTTACTCGGAATTTACTGAGTAATTTACTGAGAATTTACTTAGTAATTTACAGATAATTTACCGAGAATTTACACTGTAATTTATTGAGTAATTTATTGATAATTTATTTGGAAATTAGAGAGTAATTGTCAAGACCCCAAACCGCCCCTAGTAGGATGGTGCCGTGATGGCCAGTAATCCGAGATTACCGAAGGCCAACTTACAAAGATTCACACACAACAGAGTACAAATATATGGGGCTCACAAGTACGGAAGCAACAAATTAAGATACAAGCGGTCCGTAAGAGCCGTGCATAGATCAAATGAAATGACATACACTTCACATGGGTTACAACTTAATTACAAATGAAGTAAAGTACATATTACATCTTGATCAAAAGGCTTCTCAAGCCGACGTATGCAAAATACAAGTATTACAAGTCGAGAAGCATAATTTTCAAGATTTGCTGACATGAATACAAGTCAAGCCGACATAACAAAAATCCAAAACAAGCTCGCGAATCAGATTTAGGCGTCATCGCCTTCTTGCTCATCACCTACATATATATATAGAGAGGGTGAGCTTGGGTACTCAGTGAATGATATAAATAATAAAGGGGTTTGCATGAATAATAGCCGAAGTCTTTTCAAAACAATACATATCAAACTTTGCATAACAAGGGATGAACCACGTTCATCTAACAAATCTTCCAAAACTTCAAAGGATGCTTACTAGCATCAACATATAGCAAATGATGACATTCTGGACAAACAAACCCACGCGGTAAACCGTCAGTGGCAAAACAAGACAAAACAAGGGAGATATCTCAAACGATGGTGCAGTTGCATTATAGTCCCCTGGCACTAAGGACTTTCAAAACAAGGGTGCAGTTGCATTATAGTCCCCTGGCACTAAGGACTTTCAAAACAAGGGTGCAGTTGCATTATAGTCCCCTGGCACTAAGGACTTTCAAAACAAGGGTGCAGTTGCATTATAGTCCCCTGGCACTAAGGACTTTCAAAACAAGGGTGCAGTTGCATTATAGTCCCCTGGCACTAAGGACTTTCAAAACAAGGGTGCAGTTGCATTATAGTTCCCTGGCACTAAGGACTTTTCCAAGAATGTCATCATCATCAAAACTTAGTTAAATCAAAACAAAACACTGTTTTTCTTTCATCTCAGGAAAACATGCTGGGCACCAACCAGGTCTTGGCCGAGGTCCCACACCTTCTCACCAAGGTGTGGTTCCAACGGCCACATTCAAAAGCGAAGTCGGGAAAATCTGGGTTTCCCATTGAGGAACATGAAGAACATGAAAATGGAGAAGATGAAGAACATGCATGCTAAAATCATAACTCGTTATTACAAAGTATGAGATTTAGTGCTATGAGTTCGAAAACATGGACCTGGGTACCCATACTTGAAGATCTTGTGAAAACAAACACAAAAACATGGTTCTTGATGCAAACTTTCGGATCAAAACAAGACTTTTCTTCAAGAACACATGAACACTATCTTCTCTTACTAAACCAACTTTAAATCAAAGCAAGGCATGCAGAACAGGTTCGATCATGCAATGCAGCTAGGCGATCAATAAGAACAACAAGCGTAGATTAAGATTCTAACCTCAAAACTTGAATCTAACGGTTCAAACTCCCACGGTCAAGCTTGGAGGTCCACTCTCTCTCTCACTCAAAAGCTTCTCCTTTTTCTTCCTAGAGTCTCTCTCTCTAAAAGACAAGATTTGATACAAAATGATATGTTTTCTCGAAAGTCACTGACTTAACCCTCTGCAGGGACACGTGGCATCGGCTGATTGGCTCTACTAAAAAAGGTGACTGACTGACAAGACAAGACCATGACAAAGTGTATTCAACAAGCTAGACGGCAAGAGAACTCCGGCAAGTGATGATCTCGGCTAAGGGCAAAGCTTCGGCAAGTAGGGTGACAACGACAACGGCTTGGAAGGACAACACTTGACTAAGCTGTGCCACACCTTGGCCTAGATGTGCCACACCTCGGTCTAGGTCATACCATTCCAGGAACAAAATCACTAAGTGCAAGGATCAAGGATCTAGAATGTCTAGACAATAACATCTCGGCCTAGATGATGCACATCTCGGCCTAGGTGACGCACACCTCGGTCTAGATGATGACATCTCGGCCAATATGCCAGGGTGAAGATGGAGGTCAACCGAAGTGGTTCCAAGATAGTTCTAAGTGCGAAAGGGTTCCAAGGTGTCTAGGCTTAAGATTACCTCGGCCACACACCAGGCAAAAACAAAGCATGAAAGCAACACTCAAGCAAAACAAGACAGGATTTACAAATGCAACATAACAAAACAAGATCATACATAAATGTATGCAAGTATGACTAAGTTGAAGTGAGGGTTGTTACATCCTACCCCCCTTAAAGAAGTTTGGTCCCCAAACTTGAGTTACCTGGTTCCAAAAACAATTATGGATATCGGACTTTCGTTTCCTCTTCCATTTCCAATGTAGCATCCTCACCGTAATGCTCCTTCCAGTCAACTTTCACCATTGGTATCGACTTACTTCTCAACTGTTTCACCTGCCTATCGATAATCCGTATCGGCTTCTCTTCGTAGCCTAAATCCTCATTAACTACAATCTCGAAATAGTCGATCACATGCAGTGGATCTCGAATATATTTCCTCAACATCGAAATATGAAACACATTGTGGACTTGGCTCAATTCTGGCGGCAAAGCAAGTCTGTAGGCAGCGAGGTTAACCTTCTCAAGAACTTCAAAAGGCCCGATGTAACGGGGTGCTAACTTTCCCTTCTTCCCAAATCTTGTAACTCCTTTCATCGGCGAAATCTTTAGGAATACATGATCCCCGACTTCAAATTCCAACTCTCTTCTTCTCTGGTCAGCATAACTCTTCTGTCGACTCTGTACGGTTTTGATTCTTGGCTGAACGAGCTTAATCTTCTCAGTTGTCACTTGAATTAACTTGGGACCAAGAAGAGCTTTGTCTCGTACCTCGGTCCAACATATCGGCGACCTGCACTTTCTTCTATACAATGCTTCATACGGCGCCATGCCAATGCTAGCTTGATAACTGTTGTTGTAGGTAAATTCCACCAATGGAAAATGTACTCCCCAACTTCCTTGGAGGTCCAATACACATAGTCTAAGCATATCTTCAAGTGTCTGAATCGTTCTCTCTGTTTGCCCATCAGTCTGGGGATGAAAAGGTGTGCTAAACCTCAACTCGGCTCCGAAAGCTGTTTGTAGGCTCCGCCAAAATCTGGAAACAAACTTCGGATCTCAGTCCGACACAATTGACATCGGCACTCCATGAAGTTTAACAATCTCATTCGTATACAACAAAGCAAGTTTATCGGCGTTGAAGGTGGTCTTAACAGGCAAGAAGTGTGTTGACTTAGTTAGTCTATCCACGATGACCCAAATCGAATCCATACCCTTTTGTGTCTTCGGCAAACCAACCACAAAGTCCATAGAGATGTGTTCCCATTTCCACTTAGGAATCGGCAAAGGTTGAAGAAGTCTTGCTGGCCTTTGATGTCCTGCTTTCACTTGTTGACAATACAGACACTGGGACACGAACTTAGCTATTTTTCCTTTCATATTCGGCCACCAAAATGTCTGCTTCACATCCGACACATCTTGGTGTTCCCTGGATGAACAACAAACTTGGAACCATGTTCATACGGCGCCATGCCAATGCTAGCTTGATAACTGTTGTTGTAGGTAAATTCCACCAATGGCAAATGTACTCCCCAACTTCCTTGGAGGTCCAATACACATAGTCTAAGCATATCTTCAAGTGTCTGAATCGTTCTCTCTGTTTGCCCATCAGTCTGGGGATGAAAAGGTGTGCTAAACCTCAACTCGGCTCCGAAAGCTGTTTGTAGGCTCCGCCAAAATCTGGAAACAAACTTCGGATCTCAGTCCGACACAATTGACATCGGCACTCCATGAAGTTTAACAATCTCATTCGTATACAACAAAGCAAGTTTATCGGCGTTGAAGGTGGTCTTAACAGGCAAGAAGTGTGCTGACTTAGTTAGTCTATCCACGATGACCCAAATCGAATCCATACCCTTTTGCGTTTTCGGCAAACTAACCACAAAGTCCATAGAGATGTGTTTCCATTTCCACTCAGGAATCGGCAAAGGTTGAAGAAGTCCTGCTGGCCTTTGATGTTCTGCTTTCACTTGTTGACAGTAAAGACACTGGGACACGAACTCGGCTATTTCTCCTTTCATATTCGGCCACCAAAATGTCTGCTTCACGTCTTGATACATCTTGGTGTTCCCTGGATGAACAACAAACTTGGAACCATGTGCTTCCTGCAAAATTTTTCTTTTCAACTCTGGGACGTCGGCCATACACAATCTTTCTTCAAACTTGAGCACTTGATTTTCTATGGTGTACCCTGATCTCGGCTTTGAGATAATCTCCTCGGCTACCTTCTTGAAGAATTCATCCTCCATCTGCCTTGTCTTTACTTCCTCAACGATAGTCGGCTCCACTGAAACCATGGTTAGACATGCGAAATTTCCGACCATCCTTCTGCTCAAAGCGTCGGCTACGGCGTTAGCTTTACCTGGGTGATATTGAATTTGCATATCGTAGTCCTTCAACAATTCAAGCCATCTTCTCTGCCTCATATTCAATTCTTTCTGAGTGAACAAATACTTTAAACTCTTATGATCTGTAAAAACCTGACAAGAAGCTCCATACAAGTAGTGACGCCAAATCTTTAAAACAAATACTACGGCTGCTAGTTCTAAATCATGGGTGGGATAGTTCTTTTCATGTGGCTTCAATTGACGAGAGGCATATGCTATGACCTTACTCTTTTGCATTAATACACAACCCAGACCCTTATGCGAAGCATCACTATAAACATGAAACTCTTCATTACCTGATGGTAGTACAAGAACTGGCGCTGCGACTAACCTCGTCTTCAACTCCTGGAAAGCTGATTCCCTATCCTCAGTCCATTCGTAAGCTGCTCCCTTCTTAGTTAGTTGTGTCAATGGAATTGCAATCCTTTAGAAATCCTTCACAAACTTTCTGTAATAACCTGCCAATCCCAGAAAACTACGAAACCTCGGACACATTAGTCGGCCTCGGCCAATTCACAACGGCTTCAATTTTACTAGGATCGACCGAAATACCCCCTTCATCAATTACATGGCCTAAAAATGAAATAATGGAAAGCCAAAACTCACACTTGTTGAACTTAGCATATAATTTCTGATCTCTAAAGGTGCGTAAGGTAAGTCTCAAATGATCCTTGTGGTCAGCTTTACTCTTAAAATAGATCAATATATCATCAATGAAGACAACCACAAACTCATCTAGATATCGCTTAAAGACTCTGTTCATCAAATCCATAAATGCTGCAGGGGCATTGGTCACTCCAAAAGGCATTACTAAAAACTCGTAGTGGCCATACCTCGTCCGAAAAGCGGTCTTCTCAACATCCTCGGCTTTAACCTTAAGCTGATGGTAACCCGACCTAAGGTCAATTTTGGAAAAGACTCGTGCTCCTTGCAACTGATCAAACAAATCATCTATCCTCGGTAACGGGTACTTATTCTTAATGGTTACCTTATTTAGTTCCCGGTAATCAATACAAAGACGAAGTGTACCATCCTTCTTCTTAACAAACAAGACGGGTGCTCCCCAAGGTGAAGTGCTCGGCCTAACAAAACCCTTATCTAGCAACTCTTGTAGTTGGAGTTTCAATGCCTTAAGCTCGGCGGGGCCATCCTATAGGGTGCTTTAGAGATAGGCTGGGTTCCAAACTTGACGTCAACAGTAAATTCTACCTCTCTATCAACTAAGTGACCCGGCAAATCATTTGGAAAGACGTCAGGGAATTCATTAACAACTGGGACGTCGGTTAACTCAACACTTCCATTCAGATTACTTAGTACACTACACAAATAACCTTGACACCCTTTTTGGATCAACCTATAGGCTTTCATGGATGAGATTAAGTAAGGGGGGGATACCACACCTTTTCCCTAAAACGTGACCTCGGCTAGGTTTGGGGGTTTTAACGTGACACTCTTAGAAACACAATTTATGGATGCGTGAGAAAATTTTTAAAAAATTACTCAGCAAATTGCTCAGTGAATTGGTTGTAAATTCTCAATAAATTATTCGTTAAATTTTCAATAAATTCTCGGTGAATTACTCAATAAATTCAAAGTAAATTACTCTGGAAATTTTCAATAAATTCCAAGAAAATTCTCAATAAATTACTCAGCAAATTATTCAGTAAATTATCATTAAAGTTGTAGTAAATTCGTGGTAAATAACTCGGTATATTCTCAGTAAATTCCTTCGTAAATGATTGGTAAGTTCCTAGAAAATTAGCAGAAACGAATGAATGCGTAGAACCCGAATCAATCAATATATATGCATTTTGAGAGCAAATTGGGAGTATACCTGACACCACTGTCTCAGCATTCTGAGTGTCTCCTGGTACTAGTGCAAAAACTCTGCCCTGCCTCATCTGTCCTTTCCCAACGTTATCTTTCTGTGCGGAACCCGAGGTATTCTCATCTTTCTTACTATCATCAGCCTTTGCTTTAGGATAGTCCCTCACATAATGACCTATTTCGCCACATTCATAACAAGCTCCAGACGCCCGACGACAGACCCCGAAATGTGGCTTCCCACAACTTGAACATGTCGGCTTAGTACCACTTTCCTGCCTTGGGTTGCTTGAACTGCCAACATTCGCTTTCTTCTTGGTAACAAATTGTGCTCGGCGATTGTCATAATTCTGCCTCTTCTTTTGGCTCTCTCCTGAACTCTGATATCTGTTCAAGTTAGCTTCGGCCAGAATGGCTTTGTCCAATACTCCGGCGTAAGTCGGCATGTTGAGCATGTTAACTCGGTCTTGTATCGATCCACGAAGCCCACTTTCAAACTTCCTAGCCTTCATATATTCATCGTTGACCATGTGGGGTGCATATCTCGCCAACTCGGTAAAGGCACGATCGTATTCAGCCACTGTTCTACTGCCTTGCGTCAAAGTCTGAAATTCGGTAGTCTTGCTATCTCGAACACTTAGGGGAAAGTGCTTGGTGTAAAACAACTCCAAAAATTGGGTCCAGGTCAAGTCTGGATTGCCTTCCCGAACCATCATCCACCATCTGTGGGCGTCGTCATCTAGTGTAAAGGCTGCTAATGTCACCTTCTGGGTGTCGGTGCTGGGAAAGATCTCGAACAGCTTTTCCATTTCCAAAACCCACGCTTCGGCTTTCATCGGCTTTATACTCCCTTGGAATCTCGGTGGCTTCATTTTCTTGAACTCTCTGCTCAAAGCTATCATGCCGTCCCCATATAAAGCTGGCTGTGGGAGCACTTGTGGTACTGGAGGAGGTGGAGGTGGAGGTGGAGGTGGAGGTGGAGGCGGAGGCGGAACTGCATTTCGGCTGTTTGTCTGCTCGGCCTGAGTCGAAGTAGCACTAGCGTACTGCTGTCTTGTCTGCCTTAACTCGCGGGCCAAACCTTCAACTAACCTTTCCAGTCTTTCTAATCTATCCTCAGATTAATCTCGGCCAACTGGAGGCCTACCTCTCCTCATGATGCTATGAGTATGTGAAGTGTGACTTTAAAACAAAACGAGCAAATAAACACATAGGCAAGTAACAATTAAGCATGCCGAGACAATGCACACCTTGTTCAAATAGCAAGCAATATGATGCAATCCTAACATCCTTTTAAGGGGAAATCCTATGCTCTTTCGGAATCAAAAGTGTGTGAATAACGTATACTAAAGAACTTGTGCTCTGATACCATTCTGTCACGACCCCAAACCGCCCCTAATAGGATGGTGCCGTGATGGCCAGTAATCCGAGATTACCGAAGGCCAACTTACAAAGATTCACACACAACAGAGTATAAATATATGGGGCTCACAAGTACGGAAGCAACAAATTAAGATACAAGCGGTCCATAAGAGCCGTGCATAGATCAAATGAAATGGCATACACTTCACATAGGTTACAACTTAATTACAAATGAAGTAAAGTACATATTACATCTTGATCAAAAGGCTTCTCAAGCCGACGTATGCAAAATACAAGTATTACAAGTCGAGAAGCATAATTTTCAAGATTTGCCGACATGAATACAAGTCAAACCGATATAACAAAAATCCAAAACAAGCTCGCGAATCACATCTAGGCGTCATCGCCTTCTTGCTCATCACCTACATATATATATATAGAGAGGGTGAGCTTGGGTACTCAGTGAATGATATAAATAATAAAGGGGTTTGCATGAATAATAGCTGAAGTCTTTTCAAAACAATACATATCAAACTTTTCATAACAAGGAATGAACCACGTTCATCTAACAAATCTTCCAAAACTTCAAGGGATGCTTACTAGCATCAACATATAGCAAATGATGACATTCCGGAAAAACAAACCCACGCGGTAAACCGTCAGTGGCAAAACAAGACAAAACAAGGGAGATATCTCAAACGATGGTGCAGTTGTATTATAGTCCCCTGGCACTAAGGACTTTCAAAACAAGGGTGCAGTTGCATTATAGTTCCCTGGCACTAAGGACTTTTCCAAGAATGTCATCAAAACAAAATAATACTTGATATACAAAATAGGGATAATCATTCATGCTTAACAAATACTTTTCGAAACAAAGCAAAGCAAAGCTTATCAAAACATTGTAACATAGCTTTATTAAAAATACCACTCACATAATTCTTCAAACGTCGGGGTCAAGGCGAAAGTCCAAGTCCTACAAACACATGGCAAAGTCTATTAAACGCACTTTCAAACAAGATTCACATGCAGATGGATGATCTCAGCATTCATCAAAACTAAGTTAAATCAAAACAAAACACTGTTTTTCTTTCATCTCGGGAAAACATGCTGGGCACCAATCAGGTCTTGGCCGAGGTCCCACACCTTCTCACCGAGGTGTGGTTCCGACGGCCACATTCAAAAGCGAAGTCGAAAAAATCTGGGTTTCCCATTGAGGAACATGAAGAACATGAAGACGGAGAAGATGAAGAACATGCATGCTAAAATCATAACTCGTTATTACAAAGTCTGAGATTTCGTGCTATGAGTTCGAAAACATGGACCTGGGTACCCATACTTGAAGATCTTGTGAAAACAAACACAAAAACATGGTTCTTGATGCAAACTTTCGGATCAAAACAAGACTTTTCTTCAAGAACACATGAACACTATCTTCTCTTACTAAACCAACTTTAAATCAAAGCAAGGCATGCAGAACAGGTTCGATCATGCAATGCAGCTAGACGATCAATAAGAACAATAAGCGTAGATTAAGATTCTAACCTCAAAACTTGAATCTAACGGTTCAAACTCCCACGGTCAAGCTTGGAGGTCCACTCTCTCTCTCACTCAAAAGCTTCTCCTTCTTCTTCCTAGAGTCTCTCTCTCTAAAAGACAAGATTTGATACAAAATGATATGTTTTCTCGACAGTCACTGACTTAACCCTCTGCGGGGACACGTGGCATCGGCTGATTGGCTCTACTAAAAAAGGTGACTGACTGACAAGACAAGACCATGACGAAGTGTATTCAACAAGCTAGACGGCAAGAGCACTCCGGCAAGTGATAATCTTGGCTATGGGAAAAGCTTTGGCAAGTAGGGTGACAACGACATCGGCTTGGAAGGACAACACTTAACTAAGCTATGCCACACCTTGGAGTAGATGTGCCACACCTCGGTCTAGGTCATACCATTCCAGGAACAAAATCACTAAGTGCAAGGATCAAGGATCTAGAACGTCTAGGCAATAACATCTCGGCCTAGATGATGCACATCTCGGCCTAGGTGACGCACACCTCGGCCTAGATGATGACATCTCAAACAATATGCCAGGGTGAAGATGGAGGTCAACCGAAGTGGTTCCAAGATAGTTCTAAGTGCGAAAGGGTTCCAAGGTGTCCAGGCTTAAGATTACCTCAGCCACACACCAGGCAAAAACAAAGCATGCAAGCAACACTCAAGCAAAACAAGACAGGATTTACAAATGCAACATAACAAAACAAGATCATACATAAATGTATGCAAGCATGACTAAGTTGAAGTGAGGGTTGTTACATCCTACCCCCCTTAAAGAAGTTTGGTCCCCAAACTTGAGTTACCTGGTTCCAAAAACAATTCTGAATATCGGACTTTCATTTCCTCTTCCATTTTCCATGTAGCATCCTCACCGTAATGCTCCTTCCAGTCAACTTTCACCATTGGTATCGACTTACTTCTCAACTGTTTCACCTGCCTATCGATAATCCGTATCGGCTTCTCTTCGTAGCCTAAATCCTCATTAACTACAATCCCGAAATAGTCGATCACATGTAGTGGATCTCGAATATACTTCCTCAACATCGAAATATGAAACACATTATGGTTTGGCTCAATTCTGGCGGCAAAGCAAGTCTGTAGGCAGCGAGGTTAACCTTCTCAAGAACTTCAAAAGGGCCGATGTAACGGGGTGCTAACTTACTCTTCTTCCCAAATCTTGTAACTCCTTTCATCGGCGAAATCTTTAGGAATACATGATCCCCGACTTCAAATTCCAACTCTCTTCTTCTCTGGTCGGCATAACTCTTCTGTCGACTCTGTGCGGTTTTGATTCTTTGTTGAACGAGCTTAATCTTCTCGGTTGTTACTTGAATTAACTCGGGACCAAGCAGAGCTTTGTCTCCTACCTCGGTCCAACATATCGGCGACCTGCACTTTCTTCCATACAATGCTTCATACGGCGCCATGCCAATGCTAGCTTGATAACTGTTGTTGTATTTCTCCAAACATCCCAAATCTCACCATATATTCATAACAACAAATACCTAGGTTAAAAATCATAAACAAGTGTAGAAGATACCTACCTCAAATGGGGAAGCTCAAAGGAGAGAAGAAGGGAGAAACTCAAGATGCTCCAAATCCACACTTTTTCGGATCAAAGGGAAGCCCTCGCTATGCTCTAGCTTTTTTACAAAGGGACTAGGGTAGAGAAACCCAAGATCAAGGAGTATTTGTAGAGAGAAAGGGAGTTTAGAGGGAGAGACAACCGGATCTAGGGTTTGGAGTGAAAAGGAGATGAAAAAGTGATAAAATCACGCTGCTGCAAACTGATATATGCGAGGCTCGCTCGAGCGAAGGAGTTGTCACTCGAGCGACCAAACATAACAAACACCTCGCTCGAGTACAAGAAGCGTCTCTCGAGCGAACAATGCGAAGCCTCAGGTCTGCCACTCACGCTGACGCACGCTCGAGCAAAGGAACCAATAACATAGGTGTTCCCTGGATGAACAGCAAACTTGGAACCATGAGCTTCTTGCAAAATTTTTCTTTTCAACTCTGGGATGTTGGCCACACACAATCTTCCTTCAAACTTGAGCACTTGATTTTCTATGGTGTACCCTGATCTCGGCTTTGTGATAATCTCATCGGCTACCTTCTTGAAGAATTCATCCTCCATCTGCCTTGTCTTTACTTCCTCAACGATAGTCGGCTCCACTGAAACCATGGTTAGACATGCGAAATTTCCGACCATCCTTCTGCTCAAAGCGTCGGCTACGGCGTTAGCTTTACCTGGGTGATATTGAATTTGCATATCGTAGTCCTTCAACAATTCAAGCCATCTTCTCTGCCTCATATTCAATTCCTTCTGAGTGAACAAGTACTTTAAACTCTTATGATCTGTAAAAACCTGACAAAAAGCTCCATACAAGTAGTGACGCCAAATCTTTAAAGCAAATACTACGGCTGCTAGTTCTAAATCATGGGTAGGATAATTCTTTTCATGTGGCTTCAACTGACGAGATGCATATGCTATGACCTTACTCTTTTGCATTAATACACAACCCAAACCCTTATGCGAAGCATCACTATAAACTTGAAACTCTTCATTACCTGATGGCAGTACAAGAATTGGTGCTGTGACTAACCTCGTCTTCAACTCTTGGAAGGCTGCTTCCCTATCCTTAGTCCATTCGTAAGCCGCTCCCTTCTTAGTCAGTTGTGTCAACGGAATTGCAATTCTTGAGAAATCCTTCACGAACTTTCTGTAATAACCTGCCAATCCCAGAAAACTACGAACCTCAGACACATTAGTCGGCCTCGGCCAATTCACAACGGCTTCAATTTTACTAGGATCGGCCGAAATACCCCCTTCATCAATTACATGGCCCAAAAATGAAATAGTGGAAAGCCAAAACTCACACTTGTTGAACTTAGCATACAATTTCCGATCTCTCAAGGTGCGTAAGGTAAGTCTCAAATGATCCTCGTGGTCATCTTTACTCTTAGAGTAGATCAATATATCATCAATGAAGACAACCATAAACTCATCTAGATATCGCTTAAAGACTCTGTTCATCAAATCCATAAATGCTGCAGGGGCATTGGTCACTTCAAAAGGCATTACGAAAAACTCGTAGTGGCCATACCTCGTCCGAAAAGCGATCTTCTCAACATCCTCGGCTTTAACCTTAAGCTGATGGTAACCCGACCTAAGGTCAATTTTGGAAAAGACTCGTGCTCCTTGCAACTGATCAAACAAATCATCTATCCTCGGTAACGGGTACTTATTCTTAATGGTTACCTTATTTAGTTCCCTGTAATCAATACAAAGATGAAGTGTACCATCCTTCTTCTTAACAAACAAGACGGGTGCTCCCCAAGGTGAAGTGCTCGGCCTAACAAAACCCTTATCTAGCAACTCTTGTAGTTGGAGTTTCAATGCCTTAAGCTCGGCGGGGGCCATCCTATAGGGTGCTTTAGAGATAGGCTGGGTTCCCAACTTGATGTCAACAGTAAATTCTACCTCTCTATCAACTAAGTGACCCGGCAAATCATTTGGAAAGACGTCGGGGAATTCATTAACAACTGGGACGTCGGCTAACTCAACACTTCCATTCAGATTACTTAGTACACTACACAAATAACCTTGACACCCTTTTTGGATCAACCTATAGGCTTTCATGGATGAGATTAAGTAAGGTGGGGATACTACTCCTTTACCCTGAAACGTGACCTCGGCTTGGTTTGGCGGTTTTAACGTGACACTTTTAGAAACACAATTTATGAATGCGTGATTTGCCACTAACCAATCCATCCCCAATATAACATCAAAATGAGTTATGTCCAAGGGCATTAAATTAGCTAACAATTCAACATTCCCAATCACAACAACACATGCTCTATAGATGGATGCAACATTCATAGATCTCCCAGATGGAGTAGATACAGATAACACATAATCAAGGGGCTCTAGTTTCTTATTAATCTTCTCGGCAAACTTAGCAGAAATGAATGAATGCGAAGAACCCGGAATCAATCAATATATATGCATTTTGAGAGCAAATTGGGAGTATACCTAACACCATTGTCTCAGCATTCTGAGTGTCTCTTGGTACTAGTGCAAAAACTCTGCCCTGCCTCATCTGTCCTTTCCCAACGTTATCTTTCTGTGCGGAACCCGAGGTATTCTCATCTTTCTTACTATCACCAACCTTTGCTTTAGGACAGTCCCTTACATAATGACCTATTTCGTCACATTCATAACAAGCTCCAGACGCCCGACGACAGACCCCGAAATGTGGCTTCCCACAACTTGAACATTTCGGCTTAGTACCACTTTCCTGCCTTGGGTTGCTTGAACTGCCAACAGTCACTTTCGTCTTGGTAACAAATTGTGCTCGGCGATTGTCATAATTCTACCTCTTCCTTTGGCTCTCTCCTGAACTCTGATATCTGTTCAAGTTAGCTTCGGCCAGAATGGCTTTGTCCAATACTCCGGCGTAATTCGGCATGTTGAGCATGTTAACTTGGTCTTATATCGATCCACGAAGCCCACTTTCAAACTTACTAGCCTTCATATATTCATCGTTGACCATGTGGGGTGCATACCTCGCCAACTCGGTAAAGGCACGGTCGTATTCAGCCACTGTTCTACTGCCTTGCGTCAAAGTCTGAAATTCGGTAGTCTTGTGATCTCGAACACTTAGGGAAACGTTCTTGGTGTAAAACAACTCCAAAAATCGGGTCCAGGTCAAGTCTAGATTGCCTTCCCGAACCATCATCCACCATCTGTGGGCGTCGTCATCTAGTGTAAAGGCTGCTAATGTCACCTTCTGGGTGTCGGTGCTGGGAAAGATCTCGAACAGCTTTTCCATTTCCAAAACCCACGCTTCGGCTTTCATCGGCTCTATACCCCCTTGGAATCTCGGTGGCTTCATTTTCTTGAACTCTCTGATCAAAGCTATCGTGCCGTCCCCATATAAAGCTGGCTGTGGGAGCACTTGTGGTACTGGAGGAGGTGGAGGTGGAGGCGGAACTACATTTCGGCCATTTGTCTGCTCGGCTTGAGTCGAAGTAGCACTAGCATACTGCTGTCTTTTCTGCCTTAACTCGTGGGCCAAACCTTCAACTAACCTTTCCAGTCTGTCTAATCTGTCCTCGGACTGATCTCGGCTAACTGGAGGCCTACCTCTCCTCATGATGCTATGAGTATGCGAAGTGTGACTTTAAAACAAAATGAGCAAATAAACACGGAGGCAAGTAACAATTAAGCATGCCGAGACAATGCACACCTTGTTCTAATAGCAAGCAATATGATGCAATCCTAACATCCTTCTAAGGGGAAATCCTATGCTCTTTAGGACTCAAAGGGTGTGAATAACGTATACTAAGGAACTTGTGCTCTAATACCATTCTGTCACGACCCCAAACCGCCCCTAGTAGGATGGTGCCGTGATGGCCAGTAATCCGAGATTACCGAAGGCCAACTTACAAAGATTCACACACAACAG
>NW_021025333.1:41381-60589 GCF_004153795.1 Camellia sinensis
AGCTCCATATAAGTAGTGACGCCAAATCTTTAAAGCAAATACCACTATGACAAGGTGTGTTCAACAAGCTAGACGGCAAGAGCACTCCGGCAAGTGATGATCTCGGCTAAGGGCAAAGCTTCGGCAAGTAGGGTGACAACGACATCGGCTTGGAAGGACAACACTTGACTAAGCTGTGCCACACCTTGGCCTAGATATGCCATACCTCGGTCTAGGTCATACCATTCCAGGAACAAAATCACTAAGTGCAAGGATCAAGGATCTAGAACGTCTAGACAATAACATCTTGGCCTAGATGATGCACATCTCGGCCTAGGTGACGCACACCTCGGCCTAGATGATGACATCTCGGTCAATATGCCAGGGTGAAGATGGAGGTCAACCGAAGTGGTTCCAAGATAGTTCTAAGTGCGAAAGGGTTCCAAGGTGTCTAGGCTTAAGATGACCTCGGCCACACACCAGGCAAGAACAAAGCATGCAAGCAACACTCAAGCAAAACAAGACAGGATTTACAATTGCAACATAACAAAACAAGATCATACATAAATGTATGCAAGTATGACTAAGTTGAAGTGAGGGTTGTTACTGAGAATTTACTGGGAATTTACAGGCAATTTACCGGGAACTTACTGAGTAATTTATTGAGTAATTTACTGGGAATTTAGTGGTAATTTACTGAGAATTTATTGGGAATTTACTAAGTAATTTAATGAGAATTTACTTGGAATTTACTGAGTAATTTACTGAGAATTTACTAGAAATTTACTCAGTAATTTACTGGAAATTTAGTGAGTAATTTACTGAGAATTTACCGAAATTTTTTAGGAATTTACCGAGTAATTTACTAGTAATTTACTGAGCAATTTACTTGGAATTTACTGCATAATTTAATGAGAATTTACTGGAAATTTACTTAGAATTTACTGGGAATTTATTTAGAATTTACTGAGAATTTATTAGGAATTTACTGAGTAATTTAATAAGAATTTACAGGGAATTTACTCAGTAATTTACTGAGAATTCACTCAGTAATTTACAGGGAATTTACTGAGTAATTTACTAAGAATTTATTGAGCATTTAATAAGAATTTACTGGTTAATTTGATTAGAATTTACTGGGAATTTACTGAGTAATTTACTAAGAATTTACTAGGAATTTAAGAAGAATTTACTATGAATTTCGTCAATAATTTACTTAGAATTTACTAGACATTTATTGAGTAATTTAATGAGAATTTTCTTGAAATTTACTATGAATTTACTGGGAATTTATTGAGTAATTTACTCGGAATTTACTAAGAATTTTCTGAGTAATTTACTGAGAATTTACTGGGAATTTATTGAGTAATTTACAGGGAATTTGTGGGGAATTTACTGAGAAATTTAATAAGTTTTTATGGGGATTTACTGATTAATTTAATGAGAATTTACTGGGAATTTACTGAGTAATTTACTGAGAATTTACTGGGAATTTACTGAGTAACTCACTGAGAATTTATTGGGAATTTACTTAGTAATTTACAGAGAATCTACTGGGAATTTACTGAGAATTTTCTGAATAATTTTCTGAGAATTTACTGATTAATTTAACGAGAATTTACTGTGAATTTACTGGGAATTTAGTTAGTAATTTACTGAGAATTTAATTGAAATTTACTGGGAATTTATTGGGAATTTACTGCGTATTTACTAGGAGTTTACTGAGTAATTTATTGAGAATTTACTAGGAATTTTGATGAGTAATTTAATGTGAATTTACTTGGAATTTACTAAGTAGTTTATAGAGAATTTACGGGGAATTTACAGAGTAATTTACTGAGAATTTACTCAAAATTTATTAAGAATTTACTGGAAATTTACTGAGAATTTATTGGAAATTTACTGAATATTTACTGGGAATGTACTGATTAATTTACTGAGAATTTAATAGGAATTTACTGAGTAATTTAATGAGAATTTATAGCGAATTTACTAACAATTTACTTGAATTTACTGAGTAATTTAGCGAGAATTTACAGTGAATTTACTCAGTAATTTATTGAGAATTTACTGAGTAAGTTGCTAAGAATTTATTGATAATTTACTTAGACTTTATTGAGTAATTTACTGAGAATTTACTAGGAATTTTGATGAGTAATTTAATGCGAATTTACTTGGAATTTACTAAGTAGTTTATAGAGAATTTACTGGAAATTTACAGAGTAATTTACTGAGAATTTACTCGGAATTTATTAAGAATTTACTGGAAATTTATTGAGAATTTATTGGGAATTTACTGAATATTTACTGGGAATGTACTGATTAATTTACTGAGAATTTAATAGGAATTTACTGAGTAATTTAATGAGAATTTATAGCGAATTTACTAACAATTTACTTGAATTTACTGAGTAATTTAGCGAGAATTTACAGTGAATTTACTCAGTAATTTATTGAGAATTTACTGAGAATTTACTCAGTAATTTACAGAGAATTTAATGGGAGTTTACTGAGTAATTTACAGAGAATTTACTTGGAATTTACGAAGTAATTTATTGAGAATTTACTAAGTATTTACTGAGTAATTTAATAAAAATTTACTGATTAACTTAATGAGAATTTATTGGGAATTTACTGAAGAATTTAGTGTGAATTTACTTAGAATTTACGGAGTAATTTTATGAGAATTTACTGAGAATTTAGTAGAAATTTACTGAGAATTTATTGTGAATTTATTGAGTAATTTTTTAAGAATTTACTGGGAACTTGCACAGTAATTTAATGAGAATTTACCGAAAATTTACTGAGTAATTTACTGAGAATTTACTGGCAATTTAATTTGTAATTTACTGAGAATTTACTAGGAATTTACTTCGTAATTTACTGAGATTTTACTGGGAATTTACTGAGTAATTTAATGAGAATTTATTGAGAATTTACTGAGTAATTTAGTAAGAATTTACTGGGAATTTACTAGGAATTTATTTGGAATTTGTTGTGTAATTTACTGATAATTTACATAAATTTGCCGAGTAATTTATTAGTAATTTACTGAGAATTTGCTGGGAATTTACTGTGTAATTTACAGAGAATTTACTTGGAATTTACTGCATAATTTAATGAGAATATACTGGGAATTTACTATGTAATTTACTTGAATTTACTGGGAATTTACTCAGTAATTTAATGAGAATTTACTGTAAATTAACTGAGTAATTTACTAGGAATTTACTCAGTAATTTACTTAGAATTTACTGGGAATTTACTGAGTATTTTAATGAGAATTTACTGGGAATTTAAAGAGTAATTTACTGAGAATTTAATGGGAATTTAATGAGTAATTTACTGAGAATTTACTGAAAATTTAGTCAGTAATTTACTGAGAATTTATTGTGAATTTAATGAGTAATTTACTGAGAATTTGATTTGAATTTACAGGGAATTTACTGAGTAATTTAATAAGAATTCACGGGGAATTTATTGAATATTTTACTCAGAATTTACTTAGTAATTTATTGAGAATGAATAATTTACTGAGAATTTCCTGAAAATTTACGGACTATTTACTGGGAATTTAGTGAGTAATTTACTGAGAATTTACTAGGAATTTACTCCGTAATTTACTGAGAATTTACTGGGAATTTACTGAGTAATTTACTGAGAATTTACTGGGAATTTACTAAGTAATTTACTGAGAATTTGCTGTGAATTTACTGAGTATTTTAGTAGGAATTTATTGAGTATTTTAGTAGTAATTTACTCAGTAATTTACCTAGAATTTACTGAGTAATTTAATGAGAACTTACTGGGAATTTAATCAAGATTTTCTAGGAATTTAATCAAGATTTTCTAGGAATTTACTGAGAATTTACTGGGAATTTAGTCAGTAATTTACTGAGAATTTATTGAGTAATTTACGGAGAATTTACTGGTAATTTGCTGAGAAATTTAATAAGATTTATGGGAATTTTCTGAGTAATTTACTAGGAATTTACTCAGTAATTTACAGAGAATTTTTTGGAAATGTACTAAGTAATTTACTGAGAATTTTGTGCGAATTTACACAGTAATATAATGAGAATTTACTGGGAATTTACTGAGTAATTTACTGAGAATTTACTGGGAATTTACTTAGTAATTTACTGAGAATTTACTAGGAATTTACATAGTAATTTACTGAGAATTTACTGGGAATTTACTGAGAATGTACTCAGTAATTTACTGGGAATTTACTAGGAATTTACTGAGAATTTACTAGGAATTTAATGGGTAATTTAATGGGAATTTACTATGAATTTACTAAGTAATTTACTTGGAATTTATTGAGAATTTACTTGGAATTTACTGCGTAATTTGTTGAGAATTTACTAGCATTTTACTGAGTAGTTTATACTGAGAATTTTCTGGGTAATTTACAAAGAATTTACTTGGAATTACTGCATAATTTAATGAGAATTTACTGAGTAATTTGCTGAGAATTTTCTTGTAATGTAATTAGTGATTTAATGAGGATTTATTGAGAATTTACTCAAAATTTACTCAAGAATTTAATGGGAATTTACTAAGTAATTTACTAAGAATTTAAAAAGAATTTACTGAGTAATTTAATGAAAATTTACTAGGGATTTACGTTGTAATTTGCTGAGAATTTACTGAAAATTTTCTCAGTAATTTACTTGGAATTTACTGAGTAATTTACTGGGAGTTTACTAATTAATTTAATGAAAATTTACTTGGAATTTTCTGAGAATTTATTGAGAATTTTCAAGGAGTTTCCTCAGAAATTTACTAGAAATTTACTAAGTAATTTACTAAGTAATTTAATAAGAATTTACTCAGAATTTACTAAGAATTTCCTAAGTAATTTAATGAGAATTTATTGGGAATTTACTAAGCAATTTACTGAGAATTTACTGATTAATTTGATGGAAATTTACTGAGTAATTTACTCATAATTTATTGAGAATTTCTTGAGAATTTACTGGGAATTTAATGAAAATTTATTCAGTAATTTACTGGGAATTTACTGTGTAATTTATTAAGAATTTCCTGAGAATTTACTGGAAATTTACTTAGAATTTACACAGTAATTTAATGAGAATTTACTAGGAATTTACTGAGAATTTTTTGGGAATTTACTGAGTAATTTAATGCGATTTACTAGAAATTTACTAAAATTTTACACTGTAATTTTCTAGGAATTTGCTTTGTAATTTACAGAGAATTTACTAGAAATTTATTTGGAATTTGCTGCGTAATTTACAGAAAATTTAGTAAGAATTTGCTGAGTAATTTACTGGGAATTTACACAGTAATCTAATGAGAATTTTCTCGGAATTTACTGAGTAATTTACAGGGAATTTATTGAGTATTTTACTGAGAGTTTACTAGGAATTTTTTTGGAATTTACTGAGAATTTACTTGGAATTTACTGAGAATTTATTGGGAATTTATTGAGTAATTTGCTGAGAATTTGCTTGAAATTTACTGAGTAATTTACTGAGAATTTACTCAAAATTTATTGAGTAATTTACTGGAAATTTGCTGAGAATTTAATCTATAATTTACTAAGTAATTTGCTGAGAATTTTCTAGGAAATTACTGGGAATTTACTTGGAATTTAGTGGTAATTTACTGTGAATTTACTGTGAATTTAGCGAGCAATTTAATGGGAATGTACTGGAAATTTATTGAGTAATTTACTGTGAATTTAACGAGCTATTTACGGGGAATTTATTGAGTAATTTACTGAGAATTTTGAGCAAATTCCGAGTAAATTCCTAGTAATTCTCAGTAAATACTCATTAAATTCCCAATAAATACTTAGTAAATTCTCACTAAATTACTAGCAATTTACAAAGTAATTTAATGGGAATTTGCTAGGAATTTGTTGAGGATTTAATGAGTAGTTTAGTGAAAATTTACTAGGAATTTACTCAGTAATTTACTTAGAATTTATAAGGAATTTACTTAGTAATTTACAGAGAATTAAGGGAAATTTACTTAGTAATTTACTGAGAATTTACGAGAAATTTACAGAGTAATTTACTGGGAATATACTGAGTAATTTAATAAAAATTTACTGGGAATTTACTGATTAACTTAATGAGAATTTGTTAGGAATTTGCAGAGTAATTTGGTGAGTAATTTACTGTGAATTTAATGGTAATTTACTGAGTAATTTTCTGAGAATTTACTTAGAAATTTACTGAGAATTTATAAGGAATTTACTAGAATTTACAGGGAATTTACTGAGTATTTACTGAGTAATTTACTGAGAATTTAATTGGAATTTACTAATTAATTTATTGAGAATTTTTTGGAAATTTACTAAGTAATTTAGTGAGAATTTCTGGGTAATTTACTCGAAATTTATTGAGACTTTATTATGACTTTACTTAGTAATTTAATAAGAATTTGCTAGGAATTTACTTATTAATTTAATGAGAATTTTCTTGGAATTTACTGAGTAATTTATTGAGAATTTGCTGGCAGTTTACTTAGTAATTTACTGAGAATTTACGTGTAATTTACTGATTAATTTATTGAGGATTTACTCGAAATTTTCTAAGAATTTACACGAAATTTACTGAGCAATTTATTGAGAATTTACTGAGAATTTAAACAGTAATTTATTGATAATTTACTTGGAATTTATTAAGTAATTTACTGCGAATTTACTGAGAATTTACTAGAAATTTATTGAGTAATTAACTGCAAATTTACTGAGAATTTACTCTATAATTTACTGAGTAATTTACTAAGAATTTACTGGGAAGTTACTGAGTAATTTATTGAGAATTTACTGGAAATTTACTGAGAATTTACTTCGTAATTTACTGAGAATTTATTGGGAATTTGCTGAGTAATTTACTAAGAATTTACTAGGAAGTTACTGCCTAATTTACTGAGAATTTACAAAGAATTTATTGAGTAATTTACTAAGAATTTACTGGGAATTTACTAAGTAATTTACTTAGAATTTACTGGGAATTTACTAAGTAATTTATAGATAATTTACTAAGAATTTACACTGTAATTTACTGAGAATTTATTGAGAAATTACTAAGTAATTTACTGACAATTTATTGGGAACTTACTGCATAATTTACTGTGAATTTACTAGGAATTTACTAAGTAATTTACTGGGAATTTAGTGGTAATTTACTGAGTAATTTACTGTAAATTTACTAAGTAATTTAATGGGAATTTACTGAGTAATTTACTGAGAATTTACTGGGAATTTACTGAGAATTTACAGCAATCTTCTAGGAATTTACCGAGCAAGTTACTTGTAATTTACTGAGAAATTGCTGGGAATTTACTGTGTAATTTACTGAGAATTTAGTTGGAATTTACTGCATAATTTAATGAGAATTTACTAGGAATTTACTTAGAATTTACTGGGAATTTACTATGTAATTTACAGAGAATTTACTGGGAATTTACTCGGTAATTTAATGTGAATTTGCTTTAAATTTACAGAGTAATTTAATGAGAATTTACTGAATAATTTACTGAGAATTTACTGGGAATTAAATGAGAAATTTACTGAGAATTTCCTGAGAATTTAGTTAGTAATTTATTGAGAATTTACTGGGAAATTAATCAGTAATTTATCGGGAATTTACTGGAAATTTACTAAGTATTTAATAAGAATTTACTGGGAATTTTTTGATTAATTTGATGAGAATTTACTCGAAATTTACTAAGAATTTAATGGGAATTTACTGAATAATTTACTGGGAATTTACTCAGTAATTTACTAAGAATTTATTGGAAATTTATTCACTAATTTGCTAAGAATTTACTGGGAATTTACTTAGAATTTACTGGAAATTTACTGAGTAATTTACTGAGAATGTACTTGGAATTTACAGAGAATTTACTAAGTAATTTTTTGAGAATTTACTGGGAATTTACTGAGTAATTTACTAAGAATTTACTGGGAATTTATGGAGAATTTACTGGGAATTTAGTGAGTATTTACTTGAAATTTACTAAGTAATTTATTGGGAATTTTCTCAGTAATTTACCTAGAATTTATTGGGTATTTGCTGAGCAATTTTATTAGAATTTTCTGGGAATTTAATGAAAATTTACTAGGAATTTACTGAGTAATTTACTGAGAATTTAATGGGAATTTATTAAGTAATTTACTGAGAATTTACTGAGTAATTTGCAGGGAATTTAATGAAAAATTTAATAAGATTTTATGGGAATTTAGTGATTAATTTACTGAGAATTTAATCGAAATTTACTGAGAATTTAATGCTAATTTACTTAGAATTTACAAGGAATTTACTCAGTAATTTACTGAGAATTTAGTTGGAATTTACCAAGTAATTTACTGAGAATTTCTGGGAATTTACTTGAAATTTACTAAGAATTTGCTCAGTAATTTACTGGGAATTTAATGTGTAATTTAATGGGAATTCACTGCGAATTTACTGAGAAATTACTGAGAATTTACTCAGTAATTTATCGAGTATTTACTGGAAATTTACTGCGTAATTTATTGAGAATTTTCTGAGTAATTTTCTGAAAATTTTCTAGGAATTTACTTGGTAATTTATAGAGAATTTACTTGGAATTAACTGCATAATTTAATGAGAATTTACTGGGAATTTACTGAGTAATTTACTGAGAATTTTCTGGAAGTTTAATGAGTAATTTAATAAGATTTTACTGGGAATTTACTGGGAATTTATTCAAGAATTTACTGGAAAGTTACTGAGAATTTAATGGGAATTTACTAAGAATTTATAAGGAGTTTACTAAGAATTTATAAGGAATTTACTGAGTAATTTAATGAGAATTTACTGGGAAATTATTTAGAATTTACTGTGAATTCATTGATTAATTTACTGAGAATTTACTAGAAATTTACTTAGTAATTTAGTGAGAATTTACTGAGTAATTTACTGAAAATTTTCTAGGACTTTACCGAGTAATTTAATAAAAATTTATTGGGATTTTACTAATTAATTTAATGAGAATTTTCTTGGAATTTATTGAGAATTTATTCGAAATTTACAAAGTAATTTACTGAGAGTATACAGGGAATTTCCTCAGTAATTTACTGAGAATTGACTGGGAATTTACTGAGTAACTTATTTTGAATTTACTGGGAATTTACTGGGTATTTACTGAGAATTTACTGAGTAATTTAATGAGAATTTTTTGTTAATTTAATGAGAATTTAATGGGAATTTACTAAGTAATTTACTGAGAATTTAATGGGAATTTACTGAGTAATTTACTGACAATTTATAGAGAATTTACAAGGCATTTACCAAGTAATTTTGTGAGAATTTACTGGGAATTTAATGGGAATTTACTGAGAATTTACTGGGAATTTACTGAGTAATTTACTGGGAATTTACTGCGAATTTATTGGGAATTTACTGAGTAATTTACTTGGAATTTACTACACAATTTACTGAGAATTTACTCGGAATTCACTGAGAATTTAATGAAAATTTACACAGTAATTTAATGAGAATTTACTTGGAATTTACTGAGTAATTTACTAAGTGATTTAGTGAGAATTTACAGGGAATTTCTTCATGAATTTAATGAGAATTTACTGAGTAATTTACTGAGAATTTACCGAAATTTACTGAGTAATTTGCTGAGAATTTACTGGGAATTTACCCAGTAATTTAATGAGAAGTTACTGGGAATTTACTGAGCAATTTAATGACAATTTACTCGAAATTTACTGAGAATTTGCACAGTAATTTACTGGGAATTTACTGAGTAATTTTCTGAGAATTTAAAGGGAATTTACTACGTAATTTACTGAGAATTTACTCGAAATTTACACAGTAATCTAATGAGTATTTACTGAAAATTTACAGAGTAATTTACTGAGAGTTTACTGTGAATTTATTGAGAATTTACAGGGAATTTACTGAGAATTTATTTGGAATTTACTCTGTAATTTACTAAGAATTTACTCAGAATTTGCTGAGTAATTTACTGAGTAATTTAATGGAAATTTACTGTGAATTTAATTTGTAATTTACTAAGTAATTTATTGAGAATTTTTTGGGAAATTACTGATTAATTTACTGAGAATTTACTGGCAATTTACTTAGAATTTACTGAGAATTTACTGCGTAATTTAGTAAGAATTTACTGAGCAATTTACAGAGAATTTACTAGGAATTTACGAAGTAATTTACTGAGAATTTACTTGGAATTTAGTGGTAATTTACTGAGTAATTTAAGGAGAATTTAATGAAAATTTACTGAGAATTTACTGGGAATTTACTGGAAATTTATTGAGTAATTTACGGGGAATTTATTGAGCAATTTACTGAGAATTTAATGGTAATTTACTGAGTATTTTAATAAGAATTTACTTGGAATTTACTGATTAATTTAATGAGAATTTACTGAGAATTTGCTGGGAATTTGCTGCGTAATTTACTAAGAATTTACTCGGAATATACTGAGTATTTACTGGGAATTTACTGGGAGTTTACTTAGTAATTTACTGAGAATTTACTGGGAATTTAATGGGAATTTACTGAGTAATTTACTGACAATTTATAGAGAATTTACAAGGCATTTACAGAGTAATTTTGTGAGAATTTACTAGGAATTTAATGGGAATTTACTGAGAATTTATTGGGAATTTACTGAGTAATTTACTTGGAATTTACTACACAATTTACTGAGAATTTTCTGGGAATTTACTGAGAATTTAATGGAAATTTACACAGTAATTTAATGAGAATTTACTTGGAATTTACTGAGTAATTTACTAAGTGATTTAGTGAGAATTTACAGGGAATTTCTTCATGAATTTAATGAGAATTTACTGAGTAATTTACTGAGAATTTAATGGGAATTTATTAAGTAATTTACTGAGAATTTACAGGGAATTAATGAAAAATTTAATAAGATTTTATGGGAATTTAATGATTAATTTAATGAGAATTTACTAGTAATTTACTAAGAATTTACTGAGTAATTTACTGAGAATTTAATGGGAATTTATTAAGTAATTTACTGAGAATTTACAGGGAATTAATGAAAAATTTAATAAGATTTTACGAGAATTTACTGATTAATTTAATGAGAATTTACTAGTAATTTACTGAGAATTTACTGAGTAATTTACTGAGAATTTAATCGGAATTTACTGAAAATTTAATGGTAATTTACTTAGAATTTACAGGGAATTTACTCAGTAATTTACTGAGAATTTACTTGGAATTTACCGTGTAATTTACTGAGAATTTCTGAGAATTTACTTGAAATTTACTAAGAATTTGCTCAGTAATTTACTGCGAATTTAATATGTAATTTAATGGGAATTCACAGCGAATTTACCAAGAAATTACTGGGAATTTACTCGGTAATTTATCGAGTATTTACTGGGAATTTACTGCGTAATTTATTGAGAATTTTCTGGGAATTTACTTGGTAATTTATAGAGAATTTACTTGGAATTAACTGCATAATTTAATGAGAATTTATAGGGAATTTACTGAGAATTTTCAGAAAATTTAATGAGTAATTTAATAAGATTTTACTGGGAATTTACTGATAATTTACTGGGAATTTATTCAAGAATTTACTGGAAAGTTACTGAGTAATTTACTGAGAATTTAATGGAAATTTACTAAGAATTTATAAGGAATTTACTGAGTAATTTAATGAGAATTTACTGGGAATTTACTTAGAATTTACTGTGAATTTATTGATTAATTTACTAGGAATTTACTTAGTAATTTACTGAGAATTTACTGAGTAATTTACTGAAAATTTTCTGGGACTTTATCGAGTAATTTAATAAAAATTTATTGGGATTTTACTGATTAATTTAATGAGAATTTTCTTGGAATTTATTGAGAATTTATTCGAAATTTACTAAGTAATTTACTGAGAGTATACAGGGAATTTCCTCAGTAATTTACTGAGAATTGACTGGGAATTTACTGGGTATTTACTGAGAATTTATTGAGTAATTTAATGAGAATTTTCTGGTAATTTAATGAGAATTTAATGGGAATTTACTGAGTAATTTACTAAGAATTTAATGGGAATTTACTGAGTAATTTACTGACAATTTATAGAGAATTTACAAGGCATTTACAGAGTAATTTTGTGAGAATTTACTAGGAATTTAATGGGAATTTACTGAGAATTTACTGGAAATTTAATGGGAATTTACTGAGAATTTATTGGGAATTTACTAAGTAATTTACTGGGAATTTACTGCGAATTTATTGGGAATTTACTGAGTAATTTACTTGGAATTTACTACACAATTTACTGAGAATTTTCTGGGAATTTACTGAGAATTTAATGGAAATTTACACAGTAATTTAATGAGAATTTACTTGGAATTTACTGAGTAATTTACTAAGTGATTTAGTGAGAATTTACAGGGAATTTCTTCATGAATTTAATGAGAATTTACTGAGTAATTTACTGAGAATTTACCGAAATTTACTGAGTAATTTGCTGAGAATTTACTGGGAATTTACCCAGTAATTTAATGAGAAGTTACTGGGAATTTACTGAGCAATTTAATGACAATTTACTCGAAATTTACTGAGAATTTGCACAGTAATTTACTGGGAATTTACTGAGTAATTTTCTGAGAATTTAAAGGGAATTTACTACGTAATTTACTGAGAATTTACTCGAAATTTACACAGTAATCTAATGAGTATTTACTGAAAATTTACAGAGTAATTTACTGAGAGTTTACTGTGAATTTATTAAGAATTTACAGGGAATTTACTGAGAATTTATTTGGAATTTACTCTGTAATTTACTGAGAATGTACTCGAAATTTGCTGAGTAATTTAATGGGAATTTACTGTGAATTTAATTTGTAATTTACTAAGTAATTTACTGAGAATTTTTTGGAAAATTACTGATTAATTTACTGAGAATTCACTGGCAATTTACTTAGAATTTACTGAGAATTTACTGCGTAATTTAGTAAGAATTTACTACGAATTTACTGAGTAATTTACAGAGAATTTACTGGGAATTTACGAAGTAATTTACTGAGAATTTACTTGGAATTTAGTGGTAATTTACTGAGTAATTTAAGGAGAATTTAATGGGAATTTACTGAGAATTTACTGGAAATTTATTGAGTAATTTACGGGGAATTTACTAAGCAATTTACTGAGAATTTAATGGTAATTTACTGAGTATTTTAATAATAATTTACTTGGAATTTACTGATTAATTTAATGAGAATTTACTGAGAATTTGCTAGGAATTTGCTCCGTAATTTACCAAGAATTTACTCGGAATATACTGAGAATTTACTGAGAATTTACTTAGTAATTTATTGAGAATTTACTGGGAATTTACTGAGAATTTATTTGGAATTTACTTAGTAATTTACTGAGAATTTACTCGAAATTTACTGAGTAATTTACTGGGAATTTACTAAGAATTTATTGAGTAATTTTCTAAGAATTTACAGGGAATTTACTATGTAATTTATTGAGAATATACTAGGAATTTACTGAGAATTTACTCGGAATTTACTGAAAATTTACTGAATAATTTAATGGGAATTTACTGAGTAATTTGCAGAGAGTTTACTGGGAATTTGTTGAGAATTTATTGGGAATTTACTGAGAATTTATTTTGAATTTACTTTGTAATTTCCTGAGAATTTACTCGGAATTTACTGTGTAATTTACTGAGTAATTTACTAGGAATTTACTGAGAATTTAATTTATAATTTATTAAGTAATTTGCTGAGAATTTTCTGGAAAATTACTGATTAATTTTCTGTGAATTTATTAGGAATTTACTGAAAATTTACTGCGTAATTTAGTAAGAATTTACTACGAATTTACTAAGTAATTTACTGAGAATTTACTAGGAATTTACGAAGTAATTTACTGAGAATTTAGTGGTAATTTACTGAGAATTTACAGTGAATTTACTGAGAAATTTAAAGAGAATTTAATGGGAATTTACTAAGTAATTTACTGAAAATTTACTGGGAATTTAGTGGTAATTTACTGGGAATTTAGTGACTAATTTTCGGAGAATTTACTGGTAATTTACTGAGTAATTTAATAAGAATTTACTTGAAATTTACTGATTGGTTTAATGAGAATTTACTGGGAATTTACTAAGAATTTGCTGGGAATTTACTACGTAATTTACCAAGAATTTACTCGAAATATACTGAATATTTACTGGGAATTTACTTAGTAATTTACTAAGAATTTACTGGGAATTTACTTAGTAATTTACTGAGAATTTACTCGGAATTTACTGAGTAATTTATTGAGAATTTACTAGGAATTTAATCTGTAATTTACTAAGAATTTTCTGGGAAATTATTGATTAATTTACTGAGAATTTCCGGAAATTTACTAAGAATTTACTGCGTAATTTAGTAAGAATTTAATACGAATTTACTGAGAATTTACGAAGTAATTTATTGAGAATTTACTTGGAATTTAGTGGTAATTTACTAAGTAATTTACTGAGTAATTTAAGGGTAATGTAATGGGAATTTACTAAGAAATTTACTCAGAGTTTACTCAGAATTTAGTGGTAATTTATTGAGAATTTATAGGGAATTTATTGAGTAATTTACAAGGAATTTACTGAGTAATTTTCTGAGAATTTACTGGTAATTTACAGAGTAGTTTAATAAGAATTTACTTGGAATTTACTGATTAATTTAATGAGAATTTACTTGGAATTTGTTTGGAATTTACTACATAATTTACCCAAAATTTACTGGGAATATACTGAGTATTTACTTTGAATTTGTTGAGAATTTACTAGGACTTTACTTAGTAATTTGCTAAGAATTTACTAAGTAATTTACTTAAAATTTAATGGGAATTTACTGAGAATTTTACTAAGGATTTATTGGAAATTTACTTTGTAATTTAATGAGAATTATCTGGGAATTTACTTAGTAATTTAGTGAGAAGTTACTGCGAATTTAGTTAGTAATTTACTGAGAATTTAATGAGAATTTACTGAGAATTTCTTTGGAATTTTCTGAGAATTTACTTAGAATTTACTCAATAATTTGCTGAGAATTTACTTGGAATTTTCTTCGTAATTTACTGAAAATTTAATGGGAATTTACTGAATCATTTACTGACAAGTTACTGGGAATTTATTAAGAAATTTACTAAGTTACAGGGAATTTACTGAGTGATTTAAGGAGAATTTATTGTGAATTTACTAAGAATTTACTGAGAATTTACTGATTAATTTACTGCGAATTTACAGGGAATTTACTCGGTAATTTACAGAGAATTTACTTAGAATTTACTGGGAATTTTTTGGGTATTAACTGAGTAATTTAATAAGAATTTTCTTGTAATTTACTGATTAATTTAATAAGAATTACTAGAAAGTTATTGAGAATTTACTTGGAATTTACTCAGTAATTTACTGAATTATTTATTGAGAATTTAATGAGAATTTACTGTGAATTTAATAAGTAATTTACTGAGAATTTACTAGGAAATTTGCAGTGTAATTTAATGAGAATTTACTGGGAATTTACCAAGATTTTACTAGGTATTTACTGAGTAATTTAGTGGAAATTTACTCAGTAATTTACTGAGAATTTACTGGGAATTTGCTGAGTAGTTTACTGAGAATTTACTAAGAATTTACTCAGTAATTTACAGATAATTTACTCGGCATTTACTGAGTAATTTACTGAGAATTTATTTGGAATTTACTGAGTATTTACTGGATATTTCCTAAGAATTTACTGGGAATTTGCTGAGTATTTACATGGAATTTCTTGAGTAATTTACTGAGTAATATAATGAGAATTACTGGGAATTTACTGCATAATTTAGTTAGAATTTTTTAGGAATTTACTCAGTAATTTTCTGAGATTTTATTAGGAATTTACTGGGTAATTTACTGAGAATTTAATGGGAATTTAAAGAGTAATTTACTGAGAATTTACTGTGTAATTTACTGAGAAATTACTGGGAATTTACTAGGAATTTACTGATTAACTTAATGGCATTTTATAGGGAATTTACTGAATAATTTAGTGAGAATTTACTGAGGAATTTATTGAATAATTTAATGAGAATTTACTGGGAATTTATTGAGTAATTTTTTGAGGATTTAGTGGGAACTTACACAGTAATTTAATGAGAATTGGTTGAGAATTTACTTCGTAATTTTCTTAGAATGTACGAGGAATTTCATCAGTAATTTACTGAGATTTTTCAGGCAATTTACAGAGAATTTGTTGAAAATTTAAAGAGAAGTTACTAAGAATTTATTGGAAATTTACTGAATAATTTTTTGAGAATTTACTGGGAATTTACGTAGTAATTTAATAAAATTTACTTGAAATTTACTGAGTAATTTACTTAGAATTTATTAGGAATTTACTGAGTAATGTATTGAGAATTTACTGGGAATTTACAGAGAATTTATTGGGAATTTACTTCGTAATTTACTGAAAATTTACTGGGAACATACTGAGAATTTACTAGAAATTTCCTGAGAATTTACTAGGAATTTACTGGGAATTTACATGGAATTTACTACGTAATTTATTGAGAATTTCCTAGGAATTTACAAAGTAATTTACTGAGAATTTACTCGAAATTTACTAAGTAATTTACTGAGAATTTACTGAGTAATTTACTAAGAGTTTACTGGGAATTTATTGAAAATTTAATTTGCATTTTCCTGAGAATTTACTGAGTAATTTCTGAGTAATTTACTCGGAATTTACTGAGAATTTAATCTGCAATTTACTGAGTAATTTACTAAGAATTTTTTGGGAAATTATTAATTAATTTACTGAGAATTTATTACGTAATTTAGTGAGAATTAGTAGGAATTTACTGAGTAATTTACTGAGAATTTACTTTTAATTTAGTGGTAATTTATTGAGTAATTTACTGAGAATTTACATGGAATTTACTACGTAATTTACTGAGAATTTCCTAGGAATTTACAAAGTAATTTACTCGGAATTTACACAGCAATCTAATGAGAATTTACTGGAAATTTACTAAGTAATTTACTGAGTAATTTACTGAGAGTTTATTGCGAATTTGCTGAGAATTTACTTTGTAATTTACTGAGAATTTATTGAGTAATTTACTCGAAATTTTCTAAGAATTTAATCTGTAAATTACTGAGAATTTACTTGGAATTTATTGCATAATTTAGTGAGAATTTACTCGGAATTTACTGAGAATTTACTTTTAATTTGGTGGAAATTTACTGAGAATTTACTATGAATTTACTAACTAATTTAAGGAGAATTTAATGGGAATTTACTAAGAATATACTGGGAATTTACTAAGTAATTTACTGAAAATTTACTGGGAATTTAGTGGTAATCTATTGGGAATTTATTGAGAATTTATAGGGCATTTACAGGGAATTTATGGGGAATTTATTGAGTAATTTACTGAGAATTTACAGAGTAATTTAATAAGAATTTACTTGGAATTTACTGATTAATTTAATGAGAATTTATTGGGAATGTACTACGAATTTGCTGGGAATTTACTGCGTAATTTACTAAGAATTTACTGGGAATATACTGAGTATTTACTGGGAATTTACTCAGTAATTTATCGAGAATTTACTTGGAATTTAATGGAAATTTACTTGGAATTTACCTGGAATTTAAGGGGAATTTACTTGGAATTTATTGAGAATTTACTGGGAATTATCTCGGAATTTACTTGGTAGTTCAGTGAGAATTTACTGGGAATTTACTTAGTAATTTACTGAGAATTTAATGAGAATTTACTGAGGAATTTAATGAGAATTTCCTTGGAATTAATTGAGAATTTACTCAGTAATTTGCTAGAAATTTTCTTAGTAATTTACTGAGAATTTACCGAGAATTTACTGAGAAATTTACAGAGAATTTACTAAGTGATTTAAGGAGAATTTACTGTGAATTTACTAAGAATTTATTCAGAATTTACTAATTAATTTACTGAGAATTTACAGAAAATTTACCCAGTAATTTATTGAGAATTTACTTGGAATGTACTGAGAATTTACTGAGTAATTTATTGAGAATTTACTGGAAATTTACTGAGAATTTACCAGGAATTTATTGGAAATTAACTGAGTAATTCAATAAGAATTTACTTTTAATTTACTGAATAATCTAATGAGATTTTACTGAAAATTTAATGAGAATTTACTGGGAATTTACTCAGTAATTTACTGAGAATTTACTGAGTTATTTACTGAGAATTTCATGAGAATTTACTGGGAATTTACTGAGAAGTTACTAGGAATTTTGCTGAGTAATTTAATGAGAATTTACTGGAAATTTACTGAGTAATTTAGTGAGAATTTACTGGGAATTTACTCAGTAATTTACTGAGAATTTACTGAAAATTTACTGAGTAGTTTACTGAGAATTTATTGGGAATTTACTTAGTAATTTACTGATAATTTACTTGAAATTTACTGAGTATTTACTAGGAATTTCTTGGGAATTTGCTGGGAATTTACTGAGTATTTACTTGGAATTTCCTGAGTTATTTACTGAGAATTCACTGAGTAATATAATGAGAATTTACTGAGAATTTGCTCGGAATTTACTAAGTAATTTAGTTAGAATTTACTCGGTAATTTACTGAGGATTTACTAGGTAATTTACGTAGAATTTACTCGGAATTTACGGAGTAATTTACTGAGAAATTACTAGAAATTTACTGCGTATTTTAATAAGAATTTACTGGAATTTACTGATTAACTTAATCACATTTTATAAGGACTTTTGTGATACTCCTATCCCGAAATATTCTAATTGGTCCTTAATTTGAGTATGATTATGTGTTTACCATGATTTTGTGTGCCATTATGTGAATTAAAGAACGGATTGAACTGTTAGTGACCCTTTGTGCTCATGAAATGTGTAGGGTCAAGTTCCAGGGCAAATCCACAAGCCGATCACTGTGAGTAATATCAATACTTGAAAGCTTATCAATGTCCAATTGTGTATTCCCTTATAAGCTTTATGAGTTGCTAATTGGGATTATGGACAAAGGTCTGACATGAATGAATAACTGGACCAAAGGTCGTTCTGATACAAATGTTAATTCTTTGCAGTCTAGCCATGAGGAAAAGGCTACCTCAGAGTCACCAACCAGGCCATCCTTATTATATCCATGCTTCTCTGGTTCGGTTTCCATACTCTTGAGCGTGTCAGCCACCAATGAGTGTGCAAAAGAAAAGAA
>NW_021025333.1:75779-151267 GCF_004153795.1 Camellia sinensis
TCCACAAATATAATATATAAAAATATATTATACCTAAACCAAGTCAAATTAAAATTCTTTAACAAACCAATTGGGTCCCACACTCCAATAAGGAGGTACACCCAACAGTTTTGACGAACTGGTTGGACTGAGAATCGGGCCTTGTTCCGGTCCAGTCAACCCCCTAAACCCAGAGTGGGAGCAAAACCGGTGACCCAGTGGTCGAACTGGCAAAACCAGTGACCTGGACCGGGTCGAGAGGGTCGGACTGGTTTGCTTTTTTCGGATTTTTTTTATTTTCTTTCTTTCTTTCTTATATATATATATAAATATATTTCAAAATTTTGATTAAAAATTCGTATTTCAAGAATTTCCTCACATAAGGAAAAGTCTCATTGAAATCTTGAGAAGATTATAAAAGTCTATTCCTATTTATAAGAAAATATTTTTCAAAGAGAACCTACAAAATTCTATGTGAGATTCAATCAAATTATTTGAAACATATTGATTGAAGGGAGAGTTGAAAATTTTATTTCCCTCCAAAATTAAATCTAAATTT
Source organism: Camellia sinensis (assembly GCF_004153795.1). Classification (NCBI taxonomy): domain Eukaryota; kingdom Viridiplantae; phylum Streptophyta; class Magnoliopsida; order Ericales; family Theaceae; genus Camellia; species Camellia sinensis. Next base: position 76,318 of record NW_021025333.1, read on the forward strand.
CAATCAATTTGTTTGAAGGGAATGTTTAAAAAATTTAATTTCTTTAAAATAAGTGACTTTTTTTTTATCAATTATGACTTTATTAAATATTATTAATAAATACTATGCAACAATTTTTATTTTTATTTGATTATTTATATATATTTTTATTTATTTATAATTTATAGTTATATTTTTTAATATATAATATTAATTATGACGTCATGGTTCGACCGCTTTGACGCGACGGTTGAACCGGTGACCCGTACACTAAATCCCTTTTCCGGTTCGCTCACCAATCCGGTTTTGAAAACGTTGCTCACTAGTGTTGGTGGGAGGAAGTCAATAGAGATGGTTATAGCGGAATCAAGTCTCTCTTTTCTATGTATTTTTTCTATGTATTCTTTGTTGGATAATCTTCACTATACTTAAATAAATTAATTTTGTTTGGGTACTAAACGACAAACAAAATACAACAGAAAAATAGGAAATGAGAGAAAATATTTGATTATAAAAATCAAACCAACAAATAAAAATAAATAAATAAATAAAAATAGATTTTTATTTTGTTACAAAAACAAAATCAAAAATCTGATTTAAATAAATAAAAATAAAATAGAAAAAGAATTAACTTACTCGATTAATTTCTTCGAGTAATAATCTGATCAAGTCTAGTGTTAGACACTGTGTCCTTCAGACAAATTCGCCCTCTCTACAGTGCTTTCAGAATATGGACGTCTATCTCCCAAGATAAAATGATCAATCAACGAATAAATGCAGCACTACAATTTATTCGCACAACGAACACACTAAGTGTATACATTCTTTCTCACAAAAATTAAATGCAGCAAAATGCAGAATATATTTGCAGAGGAGAAGTACGAAAATTATGAATGAAAACATCAAATGAGGGCTGCCTATTTATAGATGTAGTGGTGGCTTTCCATTTTGAATTAAACAAGTGCAAAACCTGTTTGAACAGGTATGATACATGTTCAGTTTGAATAAACAAATACAAATCTGTTGGGTTCAAATTTTGAACAGATAAGGTAGGGACCTGTTTGGATGTAGGGAAAAATCGAATAAATATTTTCGGAATTAATTTGAATTTTGGACAGTTGGATAGATTTTATTTTAAAAAATAAAATTAAATCCAAATGTTTTTTGTCCAAAAAGATTAGTATTGGGCCAGACAAGCCCAACCCCACCTCACACCACGCACCCGCGCCCAAGCCTAGGTCCAGGCCCAGCCCAGCTCGACCGAACGAACGGACGGCGGTGACGCGCACACGGGTGGTTATTTCTTGGTCCAATGGGTCTAGCCCACTTTGCCCATAACCTCTCTCTTCTACAAACTTAGGGTGCCCCTTGGGGCCCTCCTTAAGTTATAATTCCAAGCTATATAAACCCATTCAAAACTTTCCACCAAATTAATGTGGGACAAGCCATTTTTTAAACCTTTAAGGATTTTCCACCAAAACTCCATTTCCATGGAGCACACTTTGGCTTCAATTTCCCATTCACTCGATAATGGTTTTGAGCAACCAAATATACCACGTGAATCACAACGCGGCATAGAACGCGTTACCACTTTGACCCGCGAAAATCGACGCATAGGTCCCACCTACAAATTAGACCAAAGTTTAATAAAAATTCTGTTTTTTCCCAGAATTTTTCAAAACCATTCTAATAATCCCCCACATGAATGGAATTTGATGACAACGGAAATGCAACAATATGCAGAATTTGTCGAAAGAGTATAAGTCGAAAATATCTTGCATCAGGATAGGTAACTTTCGGCCTTGAACCTTCTCTAGTGATAACTTATTGGACTTACTAGCTAACCAATGGACACAATGCCTTGAATTGTTTAGTCGTTTGTGTAAGCCAAGATAATAAATTTCACACAAAATGTCTTCTAACACATCGTGGTTCTCACTGTTGTATTCATTTTGACCTTAAACGCTCCTGGTTTTCATGAGTGCTTCTAAAGAATGTAGCCTCTTCATTCTCATAGAACCGACCCTAGTTCGACACTCATATAGGTGATTCTTGTTGTGAGAATCTTTTTGTACTCGTCTTGATTTTATGTCTAAATCAAGATATAAGTAATCATTAAAAGCAAAGCTTATCCTTATACCCCTGCAGATAACACATGTTGCAGATATCACTCTCAACATAGGAATGGATAGGAAGTTTTAATCCCTTGGTGATTTCTGGCGAGCCATACATAACTTAGTTGTCCCTTTGAACTTAGTTCTTGGGATCTCCAGTCATATAAGTAGGGTTACCATTATGATGAATCTTATGTAATAGGCTTTAATCCCATCCTTTCAATGAACTATACACTTGTTCTTTTGTCAAACCTTTTGTTAACGGATCCGTAATATTCTCTTTAGATTTTATATAATCTATTGAGATTATTCCATTTGAGAGCAATTGTCTTACGGTATTATGTCGACGACGAATATGTCGTGACTTACCATTATACATATGATTTTGTGCCCTGCCTATTGCAAATTGACTATCGCAATGAATACAAATAGCTAGCACAGGTTTTGGCCACATTGGAATGTCTTCTAAGAAGTGACGAAGCTATTCTGTTTCTTCTCCTGCTTTGTCTAAAGCAATGAACTCAGATTCCATTGTGAATCGTGCGATGCATGTTTGTTTCGTGGACTTCTAAGAAACAGCAACGCCTCCTAGAGTAAAGACATATCCACTAGTGGATTTTGAATCTTTAGTATCCGATATCCAATTGGCATCACAATAACTTTCAAGAACTGCTGGATATCAAGTAAAGTTCAAACCGTGATCATGAGTAAATCTTAGATATCTAAGAACCCGAATGATTACTTTCCAATGGTCTTCTTCGGGGTTACTAGTGTACCTACTCAATTTACTAACAGCATAAGCTATATCAGGACGAGTACAATTCATTAGGTACATTAGGCTTCCAATGATTTCGGAGTATTTTAACTGTGACACCGCATCACCTTTATTTTTCGATAAATAAAGACTGATGTCTACAGGCGTTCTAGCTAAATTCATGTCATCCTTGATAAATTTACCAAGAATTTTCTCAATATAATATGATTGAAATAATGCATATCCGTCAGATGTTTTAGTAATTTTCATTCCTAATATAACATCTGCGACCTCCATATCTTTCATATCAAATCTTTTGTTAAGCATTTGCTTAGTTGATTTGGTCATGTTTTGACTGCTTCCAATGATATGCATGTCATTCACATAAAGACAAACTATGACATATCCTTGGTCAGTGTTTTTAACATAGACGCATTTGTCACATTCGTTTATCTTAAACCCATTAGTAAGCATTGCATGATCAAATTTTTCATGCCATTGCTTAGGTGCTTGTTTTAATCCATAAAGAGATTTTACACGCCGACAAACTTTCTTTTCTTGCCCCGGCACTACAAACCCTTCGAGTTGCTCCATATAGATCTCTTCATTTAGATCACCGTTTAAGAAAGCTGTCTTAACATCCATTTGATATATTTCTAAATTAAACAACGCTAGTATAGCAATAAGCATGCGAATGGATGTTATTCTTGTCACAGGAGAATATGTGTCAAAATAGTCTAGACCTTCTTTTTGTCTGTAACCTTTTACTACAAGTCTTGTTTTATTCTTGTCTATTGAACCATCTGCTTTCATTTTTCTCTTGAATATCCACTTATATCCAAAAGGTTTAGAACCAGGTGGAAGATCCACCAATTCCCAAGTATGATTTTGCATAATGGATTCAAATTTATTATTAACAGCCTCTTTCCACAAAGGTGCTTCAGGACCTGTCATTGCTTCCTTAAAGCTTTGAGGTTCATTTTCTAACAAGTATGTCAGAAAATCTGGACCAAAGGATTTTGATGTTTTCGCTCTCTTACTTCGTCTTGGTTCATCATCAGTTAAATCTTGTTGGTCGAAACCATTACTTGTCTCTTGTGTTTGATTGTCATTAGTCTCTTGACTTTGTGTACAATCATAAGTTCTTTTCTGTGAACTTAATTCCTGTCCTTTCTTGTAAGGAAAGACATGTTCAAAAAACACAGCATTCCTTGACTCTATAATAGTGTTCACATTTATATCAGGTATTTCTGATTTATAAGTTAGAAACCGATATGCACTACTATTCTAAGCATAACCAATAAACACACAATCTACTGTTTTTGGTCCAATCTTAGTCTTTTTAAGAACAGGAACTTCAACTTTTTCCAAACACCCCCACACTTTTAAGTATTTGTAGGAAGACGGTCGACCCTTCCACAATTCATAAGGAGTGCTGTTAGTTTTCTTGTGGGGTATTCTGTTAAGAACATAATTAGCAGATAATATTGCTTCTCCCCACAAGTTTTGTGGTAAGCCTGAACTTAGTAACATAGCATTCATCATTTCTTTTAGGGTTTTATTCTTCCTTTCAGCAATTCTATTTTGCTGAGGAGAATAGGGTGATGTAGTTTGGTAAATAATGCCATGTTGTGCACAAAATTCATTTAATGATGCATCAAATTCACCACCCCTATCACTTTTAACCATTTTAATGGTTTTTCCAAGTTGATTTTTGTCACGACCCAAACCCGCCCCTGTGGATTTAGCATCGTAACCGGCCAATAATCCTTGGATCACCGAAGGCCTCTGAATAGATTAACAAGATTAAGGGGCTAGCGGAAGCAAATACATAAATATAGTTGTCCAATGAGCTGTGCTGACTTATATGAACAGAATAGTTAAAACTTTATATAAGTATGCAATAGTCATTCATACATTATACCCACACACATTATAGTATCTTAAGTCCGGCCAACAGAATTAAATCAAGTCATACATATACACAGAACCAATAGAACTTGAACATAGGACACTTCGGGAACCTCCACGTGAGGCACAATGGTTGGCTGACAACAGAACACAGATCCAGACAAAAGCCTTCAGGCTCGATCTCCAGAATGCCCACCTATACATATATATACACACAATGAGTTAAAGCCCAGTGAATAACATTAAGGTGAAGGGGTTAGTGAACGAAATCCGAATATATCATAAGCAGAAAACAGACCAAAGCATAATCATTCTCATATCAGAACATAATAATAGTACAACCCATAGAACACATCACAGAACGTCTTCCAACTAGAGTAATCGGTTCCGGATACCGATTAAACACATATCACCACAATGAAGTGGCTAACGAGATCTCGTAAACTTGTATGTCATGGACCCGCATTTTCATGCCGTCCCCCATGACTTGGGACTATCTATGGATGCCATAATAGATTTCAAACTTGGAATATTCGTTCACGAAAGCAGATATCATTTCAAAAATCAAAACTTATCATATTTCATTTGGAACGTAATTCATATGAACGTATCTTTACAATAACGTTACTCACAATGGTTCCAACAATGGTCAATCAACCCTCGAGTCTTGACCTACAACCACAAAATACACAACACAAGCATGTCTTATCATGACACATTCACGTGGCCAACACGGCTTAACTTTCATTACGTTGGTTCTTATTCTTTCTTATCACATTGCCTAAAACACACACATTTGCAGTCTCGGAACTTAGTACATTCTTTTCCTTAGTGTGTTTCTAATCCATAACCTCATTATCAAAGCTTAATTAGGTCTTAGAAATGCCTAAGATGCAAGGAGGATGCCAAAACATGAATTGGAACACTTAGTCAAATTTTCTGAAAATAAGGTCCACGCTCGAGCGTAGCTTTCCTCGCTCGAGCGGACATGCAAAATGTGAATGATCGCTCGAGCGCACATTCATTCGCTAGAGCGATCTGTAAAAGACATAAAACTTATGGGAGCTTGCAATTCACGCTCGAGAGGACTTTTGGTCGCTCGAGCGGAGTGCACGCACTCAGATTGGTCGCTCGAGCGTGAACTCCCACGCTCGAGCGTAGATGCATATTCTGAAATTTCCAGATTGCACCTTTAAGCTCAAAACTCGAATTCCAACCTTCAAAACACATCTCTTGGGCCCCAAAACTTGAGATAACATAGTAAACTTGTAAAACATGAAGCATTACGGATTATTTCATAAAATCATGGCCCAAGAGTTTGTTAAAAACTCACAATTTCAACTTAAAACATGATGAATGTTCATGAACACAACATGCATGGGTTTTCTTGGTCTTGAGCTTCCCAAAACATGATCAAACACCACAAAACAACTAGAAACTTGATGATTTCCCCAAATGAAGATGAATTTCAAACATGCAAGAGAGGATTCATGGAAATCATGCTCAATTTGTAAGAAAATGTACATGCATGCAAAACTTTTCAATCTCTTTGCTCCAAAGCTCATTAAACTTGTAAATTGAGCTCATAAGCTCCATGCATGTAAGAAATCCCTTTTTAAAATATGAATTCAAGGTTCAAAACATGATAATTCAAACATAGATGATATGAATCATGTTCAAAATGATGAAATTAAACTAAACTAAGCATGCATGTATGAATTAACTCTAAATTCATTATCTTTGGTCCAATTCTTGTACACAATCACAAAGTCTTCTTGAAATGATCTACTTGATGGTTAAAATTCATAATTAAGTCTTAAATTCTTACCTAGAGTCTTGAATTACTCTTGTTCTAGCACAAACTTGGTGAATTCAACACAAAACCTTCAATCTCTTCCTTTCTCTCTCTAGAATTGTGCTCCCTCTCTCTCTAAAATGAATTCTCAGATTTTGGCACTAAGAGGTAAAAGAATTGAGCTCAAAAATGAGCTTAAGGGTTACATATATAGCTATGGTGCTAAAATACATTAATTAGAACATAAGGCTTGCCAAACGCAACTTAACGAATCAGACTGAATCAATTTTTAATAAAATTTGCCATATGGTTCTAAAAATTCCAAATAACACATCAGTGAAGTCAATTTCGGTTTCGAGTACCGATAAGGCTTTCGATTTACATATTAAAGTGGAATTCCAAACATATATTTCTATAAGTAACAGATAGAAAGCCAAAATCATACAAAGTGCAGAATAAATACATAATTTATTTTAATCCTCTCATTAATATCATTAAATACGGATTAGTGGCTAATTACGGATAAGGGTTATTACAATTTTCAACTTCTGTTTTGTAGAGTTTAAATATTTCTAAAGCTTCATCTTTACTTTTAAGTAAATAAACATAACAATATCTCGTGCAATCATCGATAAAAGTTATGAAATACTTTTTGCCTCATCTAGTTTGAACAAATTTAAGATCACATACATCTGTATGAATTAATTCTAGAGGTTCGATTTTTCTTTCAACTGATTTAAATGGAGCCTTAGTTAGTTTCGCTTCTACACAAATCTCACATTTGTGATTAAGATCAATTTCAAACTTTGGTATATAATCCAAGCCAATTAATCTACGCAAAGCATCAAAATTCACATGTCCTAATCTACCATGCCGTAAATTTGACTCAAGAATATAAGCAAAAGATGTGTTATTCTTATTAATAGCAACTTTTGGTACAATTGTCATTACATTCAAGTTGAAGAGACCATCACTCATGCATACATACCACTCTTTGTTAATACAAATTTATCAGACTCAAAGACAAGCCTAAAGGCATTTTTACTTAACAAAGAACCAGAAACCAAATTCTTCCGGATGTCAGGTACATGTAGTACGTTGTTGAGGGTCAGGTCTTTCCCTGATGTCATCTTCAAGATCACCTTTCCTTGTCTAGCCACAGTAGAAGTAGAAGAATTTCCCATGAAAAGTTGTTCACATTTGCAGCCTTATTGTAGGTAGTGAATATCTTCTTGTCCGCACAAATATGACGAGTTGCCCCAGTGTCAACCCACCATTCCTTGGGATTTCCAACCAAATTAGCCGGAGAGGTTGATGTCATTCATCCCGTCAGAGATATAATCTAGTTCTGTCACATTGACCTGATTGGTAGTCTTCTTACTTGTACTTCCACAATCCTTTTTAGGGTGGCGACAGTTAGAAGCTTGATGTCCAGTCTTACCACAGTTATAGCATTTTTCTTTAAACTTCTTGTTGCCATCATTGTCACCTTGTTTAGGACCATCTCCAATAAACTTCCTCTTTTTGTTATGTGGTTTATGAACTTGTTCAACCACATTAGCCTTGGACTCAATGAAATTTTTCCCATTCATGTTTTCAGCCTTACGGTTATCTTCCTCAATTCTCAGTCTTACAATAAGTTCATCCATAGTCATCTCTTTGCGTTTATGTTTTAAATAATTTTTGAAATCTTTCCAAACTAGTGGTAACTTTTCCACTAAAGCAGCGACTTGAAAAGACTCGCTCAGAGACATACCCTCAAAATGAATATCATGTAAAATTAATTGAAAACTTTGAACTTGAGAAATTACCGTTTGGGAGTCTACCATAACGAAGTCCAGAAATTTACCGACAACAAATTTCTTCGTGCCGGCATCCTCTGTCTTGTATTTCTTCTCCAAAGAATCCCACAATTCTTTTGCTGACTTCAGAGGGCTGTAAACATTATACAGCATGTTGTCAAGGCCATTGAGGATGTAATTTCTGCACAGAAAATCTGAATGTTTCCAAGCATCTACAGCGGCAATAACTTGCCGATCATTTTCATCCTCTTTAAGTGCTGGAGCCTTTTCACGGAGAAATCGGGCCAAATTTAGAGTTGTAAGATAGAACAGCATCTTCTGCTGCCATTTTTTAAACTCAGTACCGTTAAATTTTTTTCGTTTTTCTCCATGATTTATTGGTACTTGAACATGGTTCTGGATAGGGACAAGAGTTGGTGTAACAATTGGAGTACCACTTCCAGTTACAGTAGCCATAATATTTGATTACAAAAATCAGAAAAAAACCAAAACACAAATTAATTTTTTAGTTACTAAAACCAGAAAATAAAATACCAAAATAATTTTCTGTAACACAAATTAATATTCTGCAATTGTTAATGACACCAGTATATTACTACTAGTTGTCATAGAAAAACACAGTATATTGCTACTATTTGTCAAACAGTATATTACTACTATTTGTTTTCTAACCAGATTATCACTTTTGCGAAAATACAGAAAATTAAATACAATGAAGGCACCAAAAAATATTATGTCTTAAGATTGTTGGACAATCTTCACTGTACTTAAATAAATTAATTATATTTGGGTACTAAATGACAAACAGAATATAAAAGAAAAATAGGAAAGGAGAGAGAATGCTTGATTACAAAAATTAAACCAACAAATAAAAATAAATAAATAAATAAAAAAGAACAGATTTTTATTTTGTTACAAAAATAAAATCAAAAATCTGATTTAAATAAATAACAATAAAACGGAAAAAGAATTAACTTACTTGATGAATTTCTTCGAATAATAATCTGATCAAGTCCAGTGTTAGACATTGTGTCCTTAAGACAGATTCGTCCTCTCCACGGTGCTTTCAAAATATGGACGTTTATCTCCCAAGATAAAATGATCAATCAACGAATAAATGCAGCACTACAATTTATTCACACAACGAACATACTAAGTTACGCTCTTTCTCACAAAAATTAAATGCAACAAAATGCAAAATATATTTGCAGATGAGAAGTACGAAAATTATGAATGAAAACATCAAATGAGGGTTGCCTATTTATAGATGTAGTGGTGGCTTTCCATTTTGAATTAAATAGGTGCAAAACCTGTTTGAACATGTATGATACCTGTTCAGTTTGAATAAACAGATACAAATCTGTTGGGTTCAAATTGTGAACAGATAAAAATCATAGAGCTTTGCGTTTGTTGATCGGTAAGTCTAGGAGTCTCTGAACATCAAAAATTGGAACATAATACTTTCAAAATTAATTTGAATTCTGGGCAGTTAGATAGATTTTATTTCAAAAAATAAAATTAAATCCAAATGTTTTTAGCCCAAAAAGATTAGTATTGGGCCGGACTAGCCCAACCCAACTTCACATTACGCACCCGCGCCCAAGCCCAGGCCCAGTCCAGTCCGACCAGATGGACGGCGGCGGCGCGCGCACATGGTTATTTTTGGGTCCAATGGGTCTAACCCACTTTGCCTATAACCTCTCCCTTCTACAAACTTGAGGTGCCCCTTGGGGCCCTCCCCAAGTTATAATTTCAAGCTATATAAACCCATTCAAAACTTCCCACCAAATCAATGTGGGACAAGCTATTTTTCAAACCTTTAAAGATTTTCCACTAAAAGTCCATTTCCATGGAGCACACATTGGCTTCAATTTCCCATTCACTCAGTAATGGTTTTGAGCAACCAAATATACCACGTGAATTACAAGATTTTTTATTTTGTTTTTGTAACAAAATAAAAATCTGTTTTATTTATTTATTTATTTTTATTTGTTGGTTTGATTTTTGTAATCAAACATTCTCTCTCCTTTCCTATTTTTCTTTTGTATTCTGTTTGTAGTTTAGTACCCAAACATAATTAATTTATTTAAGTACAGTGAAGATTGTCCAACAATCTTAAGACAGAATATTTTTTGGTGTCTTCATTGTATTTAATTTTCTGTATTTTCGCAAAAGTAATATTCTGGTTGGAAAACAAATAGTAGTAATATACTGTTTAACAGATAGTAGTAATATACTGTCTTTTTCTTTGACAACTAGTAGTAACATACCGGTGTCATTAACAATTGCAGAATATTAATTTGTGTTACAGAAAATTATTTTGGTATTTTATTTTTCTAATTTTAGTAACAAGGAAAATAAAATTATTTTGTGTTATATTTTATTTTCTGGTTTTAGTAACTAGAAAATTAATTTGTGTTTTGATTTTTTTCTAATTTTTGTAATCAGATATTATGGCTACTGCAACTGCAACTGCAACTAGAAGTGGTACTCCAATTGTTACACCAACTCATATCCCTATCCAGAACCATGTTCAAGTACCAATAAATCATGGAGAAAAACGGAAAAAATTTAATGGTACTAAGTTTAAAGATGGAAGCAGAAGATGCTGTTCTATCTTACAACTCTAAATTTGGTCCGGTTTCTCCGTGAAGAGGCTCTAGCACTTAAAGAGGGTGAAAGTGATCTGCAAGTTGTTGCCGCTGTAGATGCTTGGAAATATTCAGATTTCCTGTGCAGAAATTACATCCTCAATGGCCTTGACAATATGCTGTATAATGTTTACAGCCCTCTGAAGTCAGCAAAAGAATTGTGGGATTCTTTGGAGAAGAAATACAAGACAAAGGATGCCGGCACGAAGAAATTTGTTGTCGGTAAATTTCTGGACTTCGTTATGGTAGACCCCCAAACGGTAATTTCTCAAGTTCAAAGTTTTCAATTAATTTTACATGATATTCATTTTGAGGGTATGTTTTTGAGCGAGTCTTTCCAAGTCGCTGCTTTAGTGGAAAAGTTACCACCGGCTTGGAAAGATTTCAAAAATTATTTAAAACATAAACGCAAAGAGATGACCACGGATGAATTTATTGTAAGACTGAGAATTGAGGAAGATAACCGTAAGGCTGAAAAGAGAAATGGGAAAAATCACATTGAGTCCAAGGCTAATGTGGTTAAACAAGTTCATAAACCACATAACAAAAAGAGGAAGTTTACTGGAGATGGTCCTAAACAAGGCGACAACAATGGCAACAGGAAGTTCAAAGAAAAATGCTATAACGGTGGCAAGACTGGGCATCGAGCTTCTGACTACCGCTGCCCTAAGAAGGATCGTGGAAGTACAAGCAAGAAAACTACCAATCAGGCCAATGTGACAGAACTAGATTATATCTCTGACGGGATGAATGACATCAACCTCTCCGCTATGGTGTCTGAGGCTAATTTGGTTGGAAATCCCAAGGAATGGTGGGTTGACACTGGGGCAACTCGTCATATTTGTGCGGACAAGAAGATATTCACTACCTACAATAAGGCTGCAAATGGTGAACAACTTTTCATGGGAAATTCTTCTACTTCTACTGTGGCTGGACAAGGAAAGGTGATCTTGAAGATGACATCAGGGAAAGACCTGACCCTCAACAACGTACTACATGTACCTGACATCCGGAAGAATTTGGTTTCTGGTTCTTTGTTAAGTAAAAATGCCTTTAGGCTTGTCTTTGAGTCTGATAAATTTGTATTAACAAAGAGTGGTATGTATGCATGAGTGATGGTCTCTTCAACTTGAATGTAATGACAATTGTACCAAAAGTTGCTATTAATAAGAATAACACATCTTTTGCTTATATTCTTGAGTCGAATTTATGGTATGGTAGATTAGGACATGTGAATTTTGATGCTTTGCGTAGATTAATTGGTTTGGATTATATACCAAAGTTTGAAATTGATCCTAATCACAAATGTGAGATTTGTGTAGAAGCAAAACTAACTAAGGCTCCATTTAAATCGGTTGAAAGAAAAACCGAACCTCTAGAATTAATTCATACAGATGTATGTGATCTTAAATTTATTCAAACTAGAGGAGGCAAAAAGTATTTCATAACTTTTATCGATGATTGCATAAGATATTGTTATGTTTTTTTACTTAAAAGTAAAGATGAAACTTTAGAAATGTTTAAACTCTACAAAACAAAAGTTAAAAATCAACTTGGAAAAACCATTAAAATGGTTAGAAGTGATAGGGGTGGTGAATATGATGCACCATTAAATGAATTTTGTGCACAACATGGCATTATTCACCAAACTACAGCACCCTATTCTCCTCAGCAAAATGGAATTGCTAAAAGGAAGAATAGAACCCTAAAATAAATGATGAATGCTATGTTACTAAGTTCAGACTTACCACAAAACTTGTGGGGAGAAGCAATATTGTCTGCTAATTATGTTCTTAACAGAATACCCCACAAGAAAACCAACAGCATTCCTTATGAATTGTGGAAAGGTCGACCGCCTTCCTACAAATACTTAAAAGTGTGGGGGTGTTTGGCAAAAGTTGAAATTCCTTTTCCTAAAAAGACTAAAATTGGACAAAAAATAGTAGATTGTGTGTTTATTGGTTATGCTCAGAATAGTAATGCATATCGGTTTCAAACTTATAAATCAGAAATACCTGATATAAATGTGAACACTATTATAGAGTTAAGAAATGCTGTGTTTTTTGAACATGTCTTTCCTTACAAGAAAGGACAAGAATTAAGTTTACAGAAAAGAACTTATGATTGTACACAAAGTCAAGAGACTAATGACAATCAAACACAAGAGACAAGTAATGGTCTCGACCAACAAGATTTAGCTAATGATGAACCAAGACGAAGTAAGAGAGCGAAAACATCAAAATCCTTTGGTCTAGATTTTTTGACATACCTGTTAGAAAATAAACCTCAAAGCTTTAAGAAAGCAATGATAGGTCCTGAAGCACCTTTGTGGAAAGAGGTTATTAATAATGAATTTGAATCCATTATGCAAAATCATACACGGGAATTGGTGGATCTTCCACCTGGTTCTAAACCTTTCGGATATAAGTGGATATTCAAGAGAAAAATGAAAGCAGATGGTTCAATAGACAAGTATAAAGCAAGACTTGTAGTAAAAGGATACAGACAAAAAGAAAGTCTGGACTATTTTGACACATATTCTCCTGTAACAAGAATAACATCCATTCACATGCTTACTGCTATAGCAGCGTTGTTTAATTTAGAAATACATCAAATGGATGTTAAGACAGCTTTCTTAAATGGTGATCTAAATGAAGAGATCTATATAGAGCAACCCGAAGGGTTTGTAGTGCCGGGGCAAGAAAAAAAAGTTTGTCGGCTTGTAAAATCTCTTTATGGATTAAAACAAGCACCTAAGCAATGGCATGAAAAATTTGATCATGCAATGCTTACTAATGGGTTTAAGATAAATGAATGTGACAAATGCGTCTATGTTAAAAACACTGACCAAGGATATGTCATAGTTTGTCTTTATGTGGATAACATGTTTATCATTGGAAACAGTCAAAACATGATCAAATCAACTAAGCAAATGTTTAACAAAAGATTTGATATGAAAAATATAGGGGTCGCAGATGTTATATTAGGAATGAAAATTACTAAAACATCTGACGGATATGCATTATCTCAATCACATTATATTGAGAAAATTCTTGGTAAATTTATCAAGGATGATATGAATTTAGCTAGAACACCTGTAGACATCAGTCTTTATTTATCGAAAAATAAAGGTGATGCGGTGTCACAGTTAAAATACTCCGAAATCATTGGAAGCCTAATGTACCTAATGAATTGCACTCGTCCTGATATGGCTTATGCTGTCAGTAAATTGAGTAGGTACACTAGTAACCCTGGAGAAAACCATTGGAAAGCAATCATTCGGGTTCTTAGATATCTAAGATTTACTCGTGATCATGGTTTGAACTTTACTCGATATCCAGCAGTACTCGAAGGTTATTGTGATGCCAATTGGATATCGGATACTAAAGATTCAAAATCCACTAGTGGATATGTCTTTACTCTAAGAGGCGCTGCTGTTTCTTGGAAGTCCACGAAACAAACATGCATCTCACAATCCACAATGGAATCTGAGTTCATTGCTTTAGACAAAGTAGGAGAAGAAGTAGAATGGCTTCGTCACTTCTTAGAAGACATTCCAATGTGGTCAAAACCTGTGCCAGCTATTTGTATTCATTGTGATAGTCAATTTGCAATAGGCAGGGCACAAAATCATATTTATAATGGTAAGTCACGACATATTCGTCGTCGACATAATACCGTAAGACAATTGCTCTCAAATGGAATATTCTCAATAGATTATATAAAATCTAAAGAGAATATTGGAGATTCGTTAACAAAAGGTTTGACAAAAGAGCAAGTGTATAGTTCATCGAAGGGGATGAGATTAAAGCCTATTATATAAGAGTCATCATAATGGTAACCCTACTTATATAATTAGAGATCCCAAGAACTAAATTCAAAGGGACAACTAAGTTATGTGTGGCTCGCCAGAAATCACCATGGGATTAAAATTCCTTACCCATTCTTATGTTGAGAGTGATATCTGCAACATGTGTTGTCTACAGGGGTATAACGATAAGCTTTGCTTTTAATGATTACTTATATCTTGATTTAGGCATAAAATCAAGACGAGCATAAGGAGATACTCACAATAATAATCACCTATATGAGTGTCGAACTAGGGCCGGTTCTATGAGAATGAAGAGGCTACATTCTTTAGAAGCACTCATGAAAACCAGGAGCGTTCAAAGTCAAATGAACACAACAGTGAGAACCATGATGTGCTAGAAGATATTTTGTGTGAAATCTATTGTCTTGGCTTACACAAACGGCTGAACAATTCAAGGCATTGCGTTCATTGGTTAGCTAGTAAGTCCGATAAGTTATCACTAGGGAAGGTTCAAGGCCAAAAGCTACTTATCCTGATGCAAGATATTTTCGACTTATACTCTTTCGACAAATTCTGCATATTGTTGCATTTCCGTTGTCATCAAATTCCATTTATGTGGGGGATTGTTAGAATGGTTTTGAAAAATTCTGGGAAAAAACAGAATTTTTATTAAACTTTGGTCTAATTTTTAGGTAGGACCTATGCGTCGATTTTCACTGGTCAAAGTGGTAACGCGTTCTATGCTGCGTTGTGATTCATATGGTATATTTGGTTGCTCAAAACCATTACCAAGTGAATGGGAAATTGAAGCCAAAGTGTGCTCCATGGAAATGGAGTTTTGGTGGAAAATTTTTAAAGGTTTGAAAAATGGCTTGTCCTACATTGATTTGGTGGGAAGTTTTGAATGGGTTTATATTGCTTGGAATTATAACTTGGGGAGGGCTCCAAGGGGCACTCCAAGTTTGTAGAAGGGAGAGGTTATGGGCTAGACCCATTGGACCCAAAAATAACCACACACGCAAGTGTCGCCGCCCGTCCGGTCGGTCGGCCAGGCTGGGCTTGGGCGCGAGTGCATGGTGTGAGGTTGGGTTGGGCTTGTTCAGCCCAATACTAATCTTTTTTGACCAAAAACATTTGGATTTAATTTTATTTTTTAAGATAAAATCTGTCCAACTATCCAGAATTCAAATTAATTCTGGAAATATTCTGTTCCGATTTTTCCCTAAATTCAAATCCGAATTGTTTAAAATTCAAACCAAACAGTGCCTGCAGATTTTGTATATGTTTAATTTAAATTGAACAGGTATTGTACCTGTTTAATTCAAAACTAGCAGCCACCACTTCACCTATATAAATAGGCAGTCTCTCATTTGGATTTCTACAACAATTTTCATCCATCCTTACTGCAATTCATCTCTGCATTTTGCTGCATTTATTCCATTATTTTTCTGTGAGAAAGAGAGTATACACTAAGTGTGTTCATTGTGCGAATAAATTATAGTGTTGTATTTATTCGTTGATCATTTTATCTTGGGAGATAGACGTCCATATTCTGAAAGTACCATGGAGAGAATGAATTTGTTTTAAAGACACAGTGTCTAACACTGGATTTGATCAGATTAAGAAATTAATCAAGTTAATTCTTTTTCTGTTTTATTTTTATTTATTTAAATTAGATTTTTGATTTTGTTTTTGTAACAAAATAAAAATTTGTTTTTATTTATTTATTTATTTTTATTTGTTGGTTTGATTTTTGTAATCAAATATTCTCTCTCCTTTCCTATTTTTCTTTTATATTCTGTTTGTCGTTTAATACCCAAACGGAATTAATTTATTTAAGTATAGTGAAGATTGTCCAACAATCTAATTTAAATAAATAAAAATAAAACAGAAAAAGAATTAACTTACTTGATTAATTTCTTCGAATAATAATCTGATCAAGTCTATTGTTAGACACTGTGTTTTTAAAACAGATTCGTCCTCTCCACGATACTTTCAGAATATGGACGTCTATCTTCCAAGATAAAATGATCAATCAACGAATAAATGCAGCACTACAATTTATTCGCACAACGAACATACTAAGTTTATTTTTTTTCACAAAAAATTAAATGCAACAAAATGCAGAATATATTTACATAGGAGAAGTACAAAAATTATAAATGAAAACATCAAATGAGGCCTGCCTATTTATAGATGTTGTTGTGGCTTTCCATTTTGAATTAAACAGGTGCAAAACCTGTTTGAACAGGTATGATACCTGTTCAGTTTGAATAAATGGACACAAATCTGCTAGGTTCAAATTTTGAACATATAAAAACCGTGGGAACCTGTTTGGATGTAACGAAAAATCGGAACAGAATATTTCTGGAATTAATTTGAATTTTGGACAGTTAGACAGATTTTATTTCAAAAAATAAAATTAAATCCCAATGTTTTTGGCTCAAAAAGATTAGTATTGGGCCGGACAATCCCAACCCAATCTCACACCACGCACCTGCGCCCAAGCCCAGGCCCAGCCCAAGACACCCGACCGGACGGACGGACGACGGCGGCGGCGGCGCACGCGTGTGTGGTTATTTTTAGGTCCAATGGGTGTAGCCCACTTTGCCCATAACCTCTCCGTTCTACAAACTTGGGGTGCTCCTTGGGGCCCTCCCCAAGTTATAATTCCAAGCTATATAAACCCATTCAAAACTTCGCACCAAATCAATGTGGGACAAGCCATTTTTCAAATCTTTAAGGATTTTCCACCAAAACTCCATTTCCATGGAGAACACTTTGGCTTCAATTTCCCATTTACTCAATAATGGTTTTGAGCAACCAAATATACCACGTGAGTCACAACGCGGCATAGAACGCGTTAACACTTTGACCTGCGAAAATCGACGCATAGGTCCCACCTAAAAATTAGAACAAAGTTTTAATAAAAATTCTGTTTTTTCCCAGAATTTTTCAAAACCATTCTAACATTCTTCTCATCAGATGGAAAAAAAGAAAAATGACTCTGCTGGCTAGCTCGAAACTTATAACCCTCAATGGCTAGAAATATTTTCGTGAAACCCACGCCCTAGTTAAATAAAAACAAAACAAAACAAAACAAAAACAAAAGGGAAGAGAGAGGAGAAGAGGGAGGGAGAGAGATGGGAACCAGATCTAGCGCAGAGTAAAGCACCCCTCCGTTTGGAATCTTCATTGATGACCACGACAACCACCGACCTGTGTGTTCACCGACGAGAGTCGCTGACCATCGAGACCACCGTTCACTTTGTTCGGAATCTCCACCATCATCTCTGCCATGGCAAATTCCATAGCATTGGAGGTTGTTTTTGTTTCACCCAAGACCGTATCCTATACTTACAGATTAAAATTTCATTATAAAGCAAAAGATATTAGTACCATGAACAAGACCTGGCATAAAAAATTACTGAATGAATGAATTTCATCATCTCTGCCATATTTGTATTACTGAATGAATTTCATGACTTGCCATATGGGAAAATTCTTGTGCTTGATGGCATTGTTCAGTTGACTCAGAAAGATGAATGTGTCTATCAGGAGATGATCACTTTTGAATCCATAGCAGTTTTTTTTTTTTCTTTTCTTTGCTTTTTCTTTTATTCTAGTTGAACTTTAATAAGCATATGTACTTAGAGATACATTTGAAGTTAAGTACTTGTTTGGGATAGTCTATAAAAGATAAAAAGCCAAAAAGTTATTAAAAAAATCAAAAAATTATCACTATTCACCAAAAAAGTACCAACAAAAAAAAAAGAAAAAAAAGTACACAAGCCAAATTATGGAAAGAAGTTATGGTACAAATGTGTGAACAAGAACACGCTTCAGAACATATATGTATATATATATATAGGATGAGGCTTTTCTCCAGTCCTTCATTAGACTGGAGGGTACTGTTAGGGCCCACCACAGGTCCTATTTCAATAATCTGAACCGTGCAATGTATAGAACTCGTCAAGTACTATATATTTGTAAAAAATCACGTTGATCGAATATCTATAACTATGTGATCAAATTAGATTTTTGTCAGCCGTTTATTTTCACCGTCCTTTTTTTTTATACAAAATTGATTTGATCACATAATTATCGATATCCGATCAACGTAATGTTTTAAAAGCATATAGTACTCGACGAGTTCTACACATTGAATGGTTTGAATTATCGAACGGGACCCGTGGTGGGCTCCCATGTGCCCAAAGTATTATCCAATCCAATGAAGGACTAAAGGGAAGCCTCATTATATATATATATATATATATAATCTGAAGCATGTCTGCCCCTACCACACAATTCAAAGTAATATATACTGGTTCACTGTCACTACGCATAGGGCATAGGGGGAATACGACAATTTTGTTATTTTATACAATATTTTAATACATATTTTTTTGTAAAAAGCCAAAAAGTTATCCTAAACAATCATATTTTTTTCCTCTACTTTTTTATCCAAAAAGTCAAAAAGTGCACTTATATAGTTCATCCCAAACAATCCCAAATGTCCAACTACACATGTGGAAAAGAAACCAAGTTGTCTCTTTAATACCATACTCTATTTTCCTTCATTACAGGACGCATGGTGATGGTGGTTTTCCTTCATTCCAACTGAGAGGAGTTTCCGCGTCAAATGAAAGGAGTTTTCTGCTATCAGACGAGTCAAATGTCCACGTCGTCGGATGCGTCGAGTTGGATGTCTGCGTCGGAGATGAGTTGAATGGTCGTCGTTTGCATCGGAAAGGATGAGAGAGTGATAGGGTTTCGAAGAGAAAAGAGAACAATATTTGGGTCTGAGAGACAGGGTGGAGGAGATATTGATAGATAGGGATGTAAATTTGGCCTGGCCTGGCCCATGTCGGACCTCATGGGCTGTTGCCAAAATTCAAGTCGGGCCGGGCCACGGGCTAGAAAATTAGGCCCGGGCCCAGGGGGTATACGGGCCTTGGACGGACTGGTAGGCCAAGGCCTGGGCTCGGGCTTAGAGGGCCTGAAAAAAAAAATTTGTTTTTTTTTTAATTTTTTCTACCAAAATTTTATTATTTTACATTAAAATAGACATTAGGCCTCGGGTGGAAAGGGACGGGCTGGGCCTTGAGCAAGCCTTAAGCAGGCCTACGGGCTAGGCTTCAAAATGATAGCCCAAGCCCAAGGTCTCGGGTTGGGCTTGGGCCCGGCCCCACCCCAGGCTACGGTCCATTTTTACACTCCCATTGATAGAGAGATATTGATATATGTAGGTACGTAAGTCCCATGGATTGGGGCAATTCGAGCCCAAACTTTTGAGCTACAAAACATTTCTCAAAGAAAAAACATTTTAGCTTATTTGGTTCTAGTTTTCAGAAAATTTTACTTTTTTATTTTCTGTATTTAAATGTTTTCAATGAATTTTTTTAATATTTAAAATAATTTTTTTTAATTTTTAGACACACCTAACATACACTTAAAAAGTATAATATCTGTGAAAAAAATGTTTAAAAAATACATTAAATACCAAAAAATATAAAAAGATACAAAAATTCAGTACATTTTTTGCATTTTTGTGTATTTATTATTTTTTAAAATATATTTTTACAAATATTTTACTATTTAGATACATTTAAGTAAGAGACATCTAAAAAAATAAAAAATAAAATTGCTTAAAATTTTCAAAAGGGAAAATTAGTCTAGGGTCCCTCTCCCACTTTTCGTAATGGAAGAGATCTACAAAATTATTTTTTGATGTCTAAGATCCCTAAATATATCACAGAGAAATTTGACATTACCAAACCCTACCCGATCACAGACACATCCCAGAAGTCGAGAATGAGAGTCCGTATAGGAGTGAGGACGCTGAGCTGTGAAAAGCGGTGCCGCATGTGATTAGGTTAGATAGGAGGTCGATGCCGAGGAAGGCGATTCAGACGAAGAGGCAATCGGATGACAAGTTATGGGATTTTGCTAGGCAGTTCTTTTTTGGATTATGTGGGTTTCGGGAACGGCCATACCCGCCGGGAAGACCGATTGATGTTGCTCAGGCGATTGGGTATAAGAAGCTCGAGAACCGATATTATGATTTTAAGTCTGTTTTTGGTTGTGTTATTTGGTTTGCTTCAGATTTCTTAAAGCTGCTGCTGCTATCTCAGAAAGCTGCTACAGAGTTCACATAATTTATGTTTTTCACTCGCTTGCTTCATGGTCTGATCTGAGGGACTGTGTGCTGGGCGTCCACAAATCTGCCTTCTGCAATTTGGTGAATTGGTAATGAAAGGGTAAGAGTTTCTGCAGGTTCTGTTTTTTTATTCAGCTAGTTTTGCATTCTGTAGAGAGATCTTTGTGACTTCACCAGCCAAATTCTTTAACTCAACAGCAGTAGCAAAGGCCAGTTCCTTTGCATAAGAAGCTTCTTCAGACAATTTTTTATTCTGTACATGTAAACCACTGTTCTCCTCTAAAATATGAACATGTTCTAACATTAGTTTCTCATTCTCAATTTCCTGCACAAAGAAACAAAACCATCTATGTAAGGTCCATTATGCAAAAAAAAGTATAAAACCCACATCAGTTATTATTTTCAGTTACAAAAACAAAGTGGAAGATTTGAAATCACAGCTTCAAATTCAAGACTCTAATAATTGTACCAACAGTAAGAAAATAAAGATGGAAATGGCAGAACCACTGACACTAGGTATATATCTTTGGTTGTTCAAATTTCTCCTATGGACCAAACCAGAGAATTTCTCTGGACCAACCCAGAGAAAATTCAACCAGATTGAATTTCTCTGAATTGAATTTTCTCTGGTTTGGACCAGAGAATTTCTCGGATTAAATTGAATTTTCTCTGGTTTTGGATCAAAGAATTTGACTGAATTGAATTTTCTCTGGTTTGGACCAGAGAATTTCTCTGGATTAAATTGAATTTTCTCTGGGTTTGAACCAAAGAATTTCACTGGATTGAATTTTCTCTGGTTGAATTTTCTCTGGATCGAATTTTCTCTAGATTGATGTTGAGGAACCTTAAACATTATAAAAATATTTAGTGTCCTTTATGCTATAAAATCATTATACTAGGGACCTTAAAAAAAACCCCCTTTTAAAAATATTCATTAAAAAAAATACAAAAAACAAAAAAAACTCAATTTTAAAAAAATTGAAACCAAACACATTAATTGATATTATCGATATTTCACCATTGCACCAAATGGTGTTAGTTAACGAGGGGTACTAGTGTGATTTCAAATAATAGAAAGGGTGCGGAGTTAATTCAGAGTCATGGAGGGTTTTGGGTGGTGCTGTTAGCTAGAGTTTGGATTGACTAGAGCGTTGCGTTGGGTGAGGAGAATAGCTTGGGGTGCAGAGGTGAGTGGGGGAGTGGGTGAGAAAGGTTTGAAAGTATAGGGGTGGAGGTTATCGGGGTTGGGCAGCGAAAGATGGGGAAGTGGTAGGAATGGCGAGGGAGGGCAGAGGAAGTTGCAGCAGATGGCAAACGAGGGGGTCGCAAGGTTTTCAAAAGAAATTAAAGAGCTGAGCATTTTTATCCATTGCTATAAAATTTCCGTGCTTATTTTGCAATGATTTGCAAATTTTTACCCCACTTCCCACCTGCACCCCTGCCCTATGGGGCATGCACTATACTTTCTCAATGCAAAGACTAGTGGGCTTTGTCATCAAAATTCAACAATGACCAACACAGTACTGACTACATATCATATCAGGCATCCAACATGATTCAGAATCTGGGGAATGGATGTATGCCTAAACTAGTAAATAACCTACATGCCTAATATATATATACCTATAATTGAAATATATAGATAAGATTAATTTTGAGTATAGTCCACAGCACACTACGTCTTTCTGGGTAAAATTATGATTAAATTTATTTAACTAAAATTATTAATAACCAACATATAAGATGACAACTAGGTAACAAAGCAAGATGTGTGACACAGCTTGCACTACTAATGTTAGTGTTATTAGTATAATATAGCAATAATGTAATATTAGTGTGCAATATCCAGTTGTCCAGTTGTCCAGCTGTCCCACTAATGATAATGTTTCTGCTTTCGGTGTTAGTTAGTTAGTATCCTATGGTACTACCTTTCTTCTCTATAAATGAGAGTGTTGTAAATCACTGAATAATCAATCAATTGAATACATACAATTTATTCTCTCTGTAATTCTCTCTCTATCAATTTATCTTACATGGTATCAAAGCTCGGTTCTTAACCTAGTAATTCTGCTTCACCGGCGGATGGCAGCCTCACCTTGGCCGCCAACTGGACCTCTACACATATCTTCACTCCGCTGCCACAAATTCCATTCCATAGCAGAACTCCGCTGCCACTAAACCCTTTTCTTGTGTAGTGCTCAAAACGAGGACTTTAAGGTGTTTACTCAACTCATCATCCTCCGGTGGTGATATTGCAACCACCATGGATAGAGAAGCTCTAGATCTTACCACCATGTCTTTGAGCTCAGGCTCTATCATGGACCAGGCCGATCCTGTTAACCCGTCTAGGCAAGTAACATGGTTGGTGAGAACACTTCTGAGCCATGAATGGGCATCCGAATGTGACTTGGCTGTCCTTTTCTCAATTGCCACCACAGAGTCCATCACTCTATCCATTGACAGCTCCATCAACTCCAGGCAATCTGCTAGAGCCCCTTGCTCTCTCTTGTCGTTGATCCGACGGCTGATACCGCCCACTGTCTCGATAGTCTTTCATATGCCCGATGCGGATTTCTTCAAGAAGTCCTGCAGCAAATCAAGGCCCTTCATTTGCATCAAAATTTCAGGGGGAGCAATGTTTACTTTGCTTACAATCTAGTGGGTTTCCGTGGCTCTGGCCATCTCTCCTATAAGGGAGCTCTTGCAGCCGTGTTCACCGAAGGGTTGATCTTCCTCTTCATTTCATCAGTTGGGTTGTGCACAACATTTGCTCAAGTTATTTCAAAACCAGTCCGAATCTCCTCCATTGCTGGAATCGGACTCTTCCTTGTTTTCATCGGTTTACAAACAACCAAGGCATTGGACTCATCGTCGCTTACAGCTCCTCCACAAACCCGTTCTTCTTTTCTTTTCTTTTTTTTATTTCTTTCTTTATCATCTGTGGGTCTTTTAGACCCTTTCCCAAACACTGTTTTTGTTCTGTGAAGTGGGATGGTGCACAGTGCGTTGCACACTGTTTCTGTTCCCCACTACTCCAATTTTTAACGCAGCCTCAAGAGGCGTTAGGATCCTCTAGAGTGAACCCTCTAGAGTGATCTCCTACAGTACAGCAGAGGAGCCCGGCACATGTCCTACTCAATTTTTAAGGGCTGAGATTTAAAATCACAATTGAAAAAAAAAAAAAAAATCAAATTTCCTTCAGAGTTAGTATGTACCTCCATTGCCCTTCTTGGTTGCTTTTTACAGAGGCTGTTCAAGAACTCAAAGGTCGTTCGGTTCTTCATCTCTGGCAGTTCAAGGACGTTCTGTGCAAAAATACATAAATGTTAGGGATTGAATGCAAATCACGAAACGAAATGTAGCGATCTGATCATCATCATCATCATCAAGGTGTTTGAAATACCTTTCTCTTGCTAAGCCATTGTTGTTGCACAGGGATCTAACATCAACCTTTGAATTTTATTTATTTATTTATTTTTTTTAATTTACTCACCTGATCATCATCATCATCATCAAGGTGTTTGAAATACCTTTGATGCCATTGTTGTTGCACAGGGATCTAACATCAACCTTTGAATTTTTTTATTTTTTTATTTATTTTCAATTTACTCGCCTGATCATCATCATCATCATCAAGGTGTTTGAAATACCTTTGTTGCCATTGTTGTTGCATAGGGATCTAACATCAACCTTTGAAATTTTATTTTTTATTTTTTTCAATTTACTCACCTGATCATCATCATCATCATCAAGGTGTTTGAAACACCTTTGCTGTTGTTGCACAGGGTTTGAAATTATTTATTTATTTATTTATTTTCAATTTACTTGCCTGATCATCATCATCATCAACAAGGTGTTTCAAATACCTTTAATGTTGTTGCACAAGAATCTAACATCAACCTTTGAATTTTTTTTGAATTATTTATTTATTTATTCAATTTACTCACCTGATCATCATCATCAAGGTGTTTGAAATACCTTTCTGTTGCTAAGCCACCAATATTGCTTCTTTTCTCCACCCTCCAAAGATGGAGATGTTGCTGCCATTCTTGTTACACAGGGATTCAACCTTCAATTTTAATTTTATTTTTATTTTATTTTTTTTTTTCAATTTGCTCACCAAAACGACGTCGTTTTGGTGAGTTTGAATCTCAGCCCTTAAAGGCTAAGTAGGACACGTGTCAAGCTTCACTCCTTCACTGTACGAGATCACTCTAGGAGATTACTCTAAAGGATCCCAACGCCCTCAAGAGTTGCCCATGTGTGTATCTCTTTGTCCAGATCAGTGCCTCATCATGCTCACCCTCCTTTTTTTTTATTCTCATTATTCCCACTTCCTTCCCCTCTCCAATAAAATAATTCTCCACTACCTCCATGTATCAAAACCAGTTCCACCAGCACAAAACATGCTCATATGCATACCCAGCTCTCTCTCCACTTTATCACATGGGCTTGTCCCCTCTCTCTCCTCCTATCACGTTTGATTTCAAAATCAATTATTTTTATTTGTTTTCTCCAAACTACTTTTACACTTTTTTAAATACCGACATTTATTTTTCTTTCCCATCATTTCTTTTAAACTTTTCTTTCCACCATTCTCTTTTAATATTTCTCTTTAGCCACTGCATTACTGAATGATGGCTGATTTTTTTTTTTTTTTTTTTACCATCTCCACTGTGTTGAGCTGTTTTGCTGTACTTTATCAATCCCTTTGTTTCAACCTCTAATAAGTTTCTATCCTCACACCTTTTTGAGTTTGAGGGGGGGTTATACATATATCATGGTGAGCATGGTTACACACCATGTGAACCACCCAAGCTGGTGAGCATGGTTATACACCATGGGAACTACCCAAGCCACCCCATGGCACACTCCCTAAGTTGCGCCCTTGGTGCACCGCCAAAATCTTCTACATCGGTCCGGCATGACCCCGTAAACTGTTCCGACATTGATTCCGATTAGCTTCTACAACGGTCCGGCATGACCCCGTAAACTGTCCCGACATTGATTCCGATTAGTTTCTACATCGGTCCGGCATGACCCCGTAAACTATCCTAACATTGTCTGCTATAACGGTTCGACACGACCATACAGTGTCTTTACCAACGGTCTGACATGACCATATAGTGTCTCCTATCCACTTTTATTTTATTTGTCAGTTTATTTTCTTATTTTGTTACTCTCTCCAAACTCAAGTTGGTTAGTGCCTATCCTCCTTGAGTTTGAGGGGAGCTGTTAGTGTTATTAGTATAATATAGCAATAATGTAATATTAGTGTGCAATATCTAGTTGTCCAGCTGTCCCACTAATATTAATGTTTCTGCTTTCGGTGTTAGTTAGTTAGTATCCTATGGTACCATCTTTCTTCTCTATAAATGAGAGTGTTGTAAATCATTGAATAATCAATCAATTGAATACATACAATTTATTCTCTCTATAATTCTCTCTCTATCAATTTATCTTACAACTAACATACAAATTGGTGCCTATGCATGACATGAATCAAAGCCATCCTTCTGTAATGAGTTTATGGTAGAGCTAATGATCAGTGTCAACAGACCTCTGAATTCGCTTAAGTTCTTCTGCCACATCGATCATTTCCGGCCTATCTTCTCTCTTTTCTTGGGTACATTTCAAGGCAATTGCTACAAAAGCTCGAAATTGCTTCTCTTGCTCAATCCCTCCTCCCTCTGCCATGATTCTAGGATTCACAACTTCATTTAACTTACCTTTGTTTACATGGTCTTTCACAAAATTACCTAAAAGACCATGATTTTTTCCATGGTTAACGTCCACAAACATTTGTCCTGTCAAAATTTCAAGAAGGATTGCGCCGAAACCATAAACATCAGTCTTCGTAGTAAGAATGCCCGTGGCCATGTACTCAGGCTCTGCAAACCCACATGTCCCAACCACCATATCTTCTACTTGAGATTCTCCCAGAGGAATCGATATAGATAACGAGAAATCCAAGAGTTTAGCAACTCCGCCTTGGTCAATGATAAAATTACTTGGTTTTAAATTCCTGTGGACGATGGGTGTAGAAAATGTAGTGTGGAGATACACAAGGGCACTAGCAATGTCATTTGCAATACTCAACCTACTTTTCCATGATAATGATCCATTATGCACCGAACCCGGGACCCTTTCATGCAAGCCATGAGAGAGAAATTGAATTTTTCCTTTGTATTCGTACACTAGAGCCGAAAACTGGAGTTCTAGGCAACAACCTATGAACTTCAGAACATGCTTGTGGCTGCACATCTGTGATGTTATCTCTATGTCACGAATAGCATAGGATTTGATCTTGTCCGAGGGCCAAAAGCAATCCTCTTTTCTATACTTCTTAACCAAAATTGATTGGTTTTCAAAAGAGCCTTCGTACACAGAATAAAAAGCGTCTTCAATAACCATGTTATGACAAGAAAAGTGGTTTGTTGCCTTAATGAGCTCCTCGGCAGAGAAAACACGGGCAGGAACATTACATTTGCAATTTGAAGAAGTGATGAGCTCCTCTAATATCTTGCTGTCATTGCCTGAGACTGACGGCGAACTTTCTAGTTTCTTCGGTCTTGTGTTGTTGAAGAACAATGATAACAGTCCTCTTCCACACCCCATAAGTTCTAGGCAATGTTATGGCAACAAAGCCTGCTTTGGAAAATGAGAGCAACTATGATTAGTGTTGGACCATTTTAATATCTTATATTTATTTATTGGTTTATCTTTTTCATAAATGGGGTTTTATTACTTTGGTAACCTCTTGGTCATAAATAGAGGTTTAATAGAATTCATGAACCTGGTTAATGGTCATTATTTTGGTGTAACCATTTTCTTGTTTAATGGTCATTATTTTTGGTGTAACTGTAAGGTCCTTATAGCCTATATATATAGTCTACTCTTTTCTATCTATAGAGATAAGTTATTTTCTATACAAGAGAGATTACTAGCAAAGAAGGGTGTTTTATTAGTGGAGCTTTGGGTTCACCATCTTGTGCAGAGTTGGCCTGAACCATACGACAAGTGGTCGGGCTGTTGTATCCTGGAGGGGACAAGTCATAGTATTGTGACTGCTGCATCGGTATTTGGATTCTTCCTACCGCAGTGGGCTTGATCTCCTTAAAGAAAAACGAGATATCCGTGCCTCAGCCTGATCTATTTGTATCTCATTTTCTTTGCATCATTTATCAATAATATTGTTTAGTTTCTGATATTTTCTCCAACAATTAGAACTATCACTTTGTGAAAAAAATAAAAATAAAAATAAATAAACAGACACCAAATGCTATAACTTACAAAGACAGGGAAGAGAAATCTTCGGCCTTCTGGGAATGAAGATATGAACCATATATGCCTTCAGTAACAATATATAACAATGATAAGATTCAACACACTGAAAACATACCAAGTCAAACAGACTTTGCAATACCTTATGCAATACTTCTAGTCTGATTTTCCATGGATGTCATCATCAATTGAAGTATTCAAATATATAAAAGAAACTAGGAAGAAAGCTCATTCCCAAAGACTATTTCCAACTTCCTCCAAGACCATAATAGTGTAAGTGGTATTGTATGAAAAATAGTGAGATAAAATACCCACAAACAGCATATAGTAATATAAAGCCTCAACAACCTATACCATACCTGTCCAATAAAACTTGAATTCCATGCACTTGACTTTCTCACTTATTGGTTACAATTTCTTAGAGTCTTCTTTAGCTAAATGTAAGAACTTCCTCTTATGACAAAAAGTCAAGGATGCGTATAGACCCCGCAACTTTGACTAGTGACTTTACAAAACTAATAATAACAAGATTACAAATTTAGACTTATGAATTCAGAATTTACGGGTGATTATTTAGTACTTCCAGAGTATGGATACATAGTGCTCTATAAGGCTTTGATTGGTGGAGAGGCATAAGGGCTCACAATTTATGTTGGGGATGGAGGAACAACATGGGGCTAAATAATTAGTGATTTGTTTGGAGTATGGACGCGTGGTGCTCTGGGAGTATTGAATAATTTCCAAAATATGCTCAAGAAAAAAAAAAATCAATGGTTCAAATTGATTTTACGCATGGAACTCACACTTTATCAATTTAATCTCTACCACACAAACACATTCGAAATAAATTATGAGTTGATAAGGGTGGGTTCAAAAATATTCATAGCATTTTTGAACTAATAAACTTCATAAAGTTGTTATTTTATACCTTCCCTTTCATACAAACAATCATAGAGAAGTTCAATACTCCCTATAGTACCTTCATACACCAGACCGGAGTTCTAAATTCCAAGCAGCATCCTATGAGTTTAGAACATTCTTGTTGTGACTGCTCATCTGCAAATTAATCAGAATTTCACAGATAGCCTAGGCCGTGACATGGGTGTTGCTGAAGAAGCTACCATTACCATGCCACATACACTTCTAAACCATAAATGGGCGTTCTTCGAAAGAGCCTCTGCTGTACAATAAATGGAAAATCATCTAAAAAATGATGAAAGTCAAAAGTTGTTGATCGCCCTAACGAGCCATTCAGGAAAGATTACAGATAAGGACTACTACATTGTCGATTCCCCAAACTGATGAAATCCTCTAGTAACTTGCTCCCACTTTCTACCAATGACAATGATTTTTCTGATTTCTCTCAGTTGACGTTCAAGAAAGACACTATATACTCCTCTTCCACATTCCATAATTACACAAATTAACTACTGAGCAAAAAAATATTACAAAATTAACTGTCATTACGCAGACTTAGAACAAGCATTACACAAGCAACAAGAAGGGCTTTATTCTCATACAAGAAGACAATTTGTATCCACATGACTTAAAGAAGTTGTGAAAGAAAGACCACAACAATCAAACTAAAAATAAACCCAAAAAAATCAACAATGTATGCAACTAGCAATACATAGACCAACAATCATTTCAATTTTTGTTTGCTCTACACTCTTGGGCAATTAAGAAATTAGAGATTAATGAAGATCTGAAACCATATATGCCTGCCTTCAGTGAAAATACAAACAATGATAAAATAGAAATCATAGACTTTCAACAACAGTCCGTCCTTATTTGATCTATTACTTGTCATAGTAATCATCACCATTATTATTTATCTAAAGGAACCCGAGAAGAAAGCTCTTGCCAAACATCACGGAACAAGTGGATGAGTAAGCATAAAAGTGAGATTTTGACACCCAAAAACCATGGATATGTATACAAGGAAAAAATATTCACAGACCCCCTTTTGGCCTCTCACATTCCCACTATGAGAAGCAAGATGACAAAAAAGAAATGCGAAAGGTTAAAAAGTGGGTGAAATTATGAAATATCATTTTCCTACAACGCTATGTAATTTACTATTTTTTTAATAAAATATTTGACGGGACATTTGACTTTTTTTTAAGGGAGAATTACAGTATGATGAGACAAAAAAAAATTACAAAAATATGTGGAGTATAAGTGATTTTGTAATGGGGTGTGCAAGTGTGAGTTGCACCCCTCCATATTTATGTAAAAAAAAAAAAATTGTCTCATTGAGATGTAATTTCCCCTTTTTTAAATTGATGACAAATGGTTTAATGATTTTTAAAAAAATTTGATGGTTTTAATAGAAATTGTTTTTTTTTACTATGCTGCCAAGCACCACTAAGGGTCTATTTGGGGACTTTGGTTGGTAGTAGAAACGCCATTTCATTCAAAAAAAAAAAAAAAAAAAAAAAAAAATTATGAAAAAGAATTACTTCTTCTTTTTATTTATTTATTTTATAACTTTTAACTTTTTTTAATATTTTTTTTAACTTTTTAACTATTTTAACCCTTATTTGGAAATTATAATTTTTATTTAGAAAGTTACTATAAATTGTTATAGCATTCTCTCTATTTTTTGTACGTATTTTCATAAAAAATAAAAAATAAAAACTAAAAAACAATTTCTAAACACTGCTTAAATTTTTTGGCTAAAATACTAGACACACTCTAAACCTATTTTTAAGCACAACCTTTTACAATTTTCAAAAAATGAAAAAGCATTTATTTATATTTTTTTGTAGAGTTGACAAATTAATGAACGAGTTTGAGCAAGTCAAAATAAGTTATTCATTTAAAAGTAACCCAACCAAAACCTGTCAATTTAAATAAATGGGTTTAAATGAGTTGGATTGAATTAGATATGGATTGGACAATTGAACTCAACTAATTCATTTACTTTAAATTTTTAAAATTTTTTAACTTTAATTTTTATTTGTTTTTTAAAATGTTTTTTTTTAAATTTTTAATTATTTTTAATTTTTTAGACAAGTTTAAATGGATATCCTTAGAATTTTTTTTTAAATATTAATGTTTAATTTTTTATATTTTTTTATTTGTTTTATTGTTTTATATAAAAATAATTTAACAATTCCTACACTAATAACTATCATCAAAACAAACACAATTTTACTTAAGCCTTGTTTGGCATAATCTATTTTAGTCCATTTTTTTTATCTTTTTTAAGTCACATCAATCAATATCTCCTCTCTACTTTTCTACATATCTTTTTATAAAAAGTCAAAAAATACACTTATTTAGGACATCCCAAACCACTCTTTAATCCTCTCACCATCAATCTCCTTCATTCTACCTCTGAAAATAAACGGGGCCTTAAGTAGTAATTTGGCATGCTGGTTTAAAGTTAGTTTTTAGTTTTTAATTTATTTTGGATCATATTATCTCTCATATTTTTTACTTATAAAAAGATAAAAAAAAAATTAAAAAAATCAATTGTTAACCAACTTTCTAAATCACTCTTGTACGGGGAGCAAATATTCGTCGCAGTCCGTACTCTTTTCGTCCAAACTCCGTGTCTGTCCGATCAACTTGAAAGCACAACAGCAGTGAGCTACTCGGCGGTGTGTTGCCGGAAACCCCTCCAACGGTCAAGTTAGCGCACATTCAGAGAGAGAGAGAGAGAGAAACACACTGAATGTAAGTCTATCTCACCAAACGATGTTCTATATCCAGCATGGGGGCGCAGTCACGCTTATGTACTTTCTGCGCTCCACTCTGCACCCATTAGTCTCTTGACACGTGGTGCTGCTCTCCAATTTGTCAGCACAAATCCAGCAATCACCACCTAACCCAACCGTCAGGCTACATTAGCAGGAACTCGGCAGTCCGGCGGAATCACCTCGGCTTTCCACGACCGTGCTGCGTAACGTGCCCGAGTGCTCCACTCGTCGAGCTCCATAGCAGTCGAGCTCGGTAGTACTCCGGCAGGACCGAGTTCCAAACAGGTTACACTGGCATTCAGAAGATTTTTCCCACCGAGCTAATCATGCTCCCACAAAACCCGATAGCAGACGTTCATCTCAGCTAAGTAGACCTCGGGGACAGGCCTTGGCCGAGCAAGTTCAAATCTGGGGAAGCTCGGTCCAAACATGGGACCTGGACCTCAGACCTAGGCCTGGACCGAGCAAGATCATCTCAAAGGAAGCCCCAGTTAGCTCGGCCTAAACAGGGGCGAGCCTCGACCAAGCAAATCCTACTCTGATCAGGCCCAAGTTAGCTCGGCCCAAACATGCTCGGCCATCTTCTGTCTGGCTCCCTCCACGGCCCAAAGCCAGATTATAAATCTCTCTCTCAACCCCAAAATAAAGTTGTGGCTTACTTTCTCTGTTAAGAGTTAATGAATTTCAGATTATTAATGAATTGGAGAGTATTTTTTTTAAAGGGTGATTATATTGATTATAATCCACTCAACGTTTACAGACCCCAATTGCCCAACAAATTAGGATTGTAAATGAACAGAACTATTCATAAATAAGTTTGGCTCGGCTTGGTTCGTTTAGTAAACAAGCCGAACTCGAGCTCGAACTCGAATATTAGGTTCGTTTAGTAAACGAGCCGAGCTCGAGCTAAGCTCGACTCGTTTATCATTATTTAAATTATATAATAAATATATTATTTATATATTAATAATTTAAATAATATCAATAATATTAAAAAATTATCGAGCTGAACCGAACCAAACTTGAGTTTCATCAATATTAACGAGTCAAATCAAGCTCGAGTCTAGTTCCTTACCGAACTCGAGCTCAATAAATAAAATTGATAAATAAAAAAGCCAAATTCAAACTCAACAAAATTCTACTCGACTCGATTCATTTGACACCCTAATCACATCTGTGTTCCATCTACAACACTCCAATCAAGTACCAAATTCATTCAATAAATCAATAAAATCAACAGCCTTCCACTGTTTCCCTCTCCTTTAGTACTCTCGGAGAAGTGTACATCTATTTCCATGTACATGCTGATGTAATTTTTTAAAAAATATTTCTATTATATAATTTTATTTGAGAAATATTTTTTATATATATATATTTTATCATAAATTCAGATAATTCACAAATCCAATATCACTTTTATGTTGTAAACATCGAAAATTTAAATATTTTACAATTAAACATTGTAAATCATATCAATTTTAATTTAATTAAGAGTGGTTATTTTACAATTTTATAATTTTATATAAAATTATTATATGATAATCCAACTACAAAATATTTATATTTAATTTTTTCAATAAATTTTATATAATTTCTATTTCTACACATTTTTATTTTCTAAATGAATATAAAATTAAATTAAATAGTTACACTTACTTTTAATTTTATGTTATCGATTTTTCTTATAATTTAACTATTATTTTTAATATCAATATGAACATTTATTTTATTATATTGTACAAAATTATTATATGATAATTATTGAGAGGGAAAAATATGGTCTGGATTGGGCCGTGGTAATACCAGGCAAATTGTGGGCCGAACGCATTTGGGCTGTGGTATCCCAGGTCCACCCAGAAGTGATTTTTGCTCGGCAATGGCAAGGGCATGTGGAACCAAGCTACTTCACCTTGTCGGCACGGAGGCCGGTCAAGTAAGAGTTCCACGGTTTATGCGTTGCGTGGTTGGAAAGCACGCATCCATAGCTCGGCATGAAGGCTCATGCCTGAAGCTCGGCCAGAAGGACTTTGGTTGACCGGTATGACTAATCTCAAGCTTGGGCTTGCCGGAAAGCAGTCGAGCATGGCTGGAAAGGAGCTCGGTTGTTAGGGGCACCTGGGTATGAATCGCAACATGGCCATTAACAGCCGAGATGCTACATCCCGGCTGCCGAGCTCCCAGAAGAGTGGACTGGCAGTCGAGTTAGGTGATGTTCAGCAAGATTTGTGCTGATAGATGGGGTAGCAGAACCACGTGTCGAGAGATCATTAGGAGTAGATTTGGGGTGCAGAAGGTATATAAGCATGTCTGCGCCCCCCATGCTGGGCATGAACATTTGGTAAGAGAAACACTTACACTCAACTCCTCCTCACTCTCTTTATCCTCAAGTGTGTGCTAACTTGGTCGTCGGAGGGGTTTTCCGGCCACACACCGCTGGGTAGCTCATTGCTGTTGTGCACGCAGGTGATCGGACAAAAACGGAGCTTGGAAGAAAGGAATACGGGTTTGCCTGAATATTTGCTCCCCATACAATTGGCGCCGTTTGTGGGAAGTTTGCAGACAAAACCTTGTCTTCCAGGCTCATCAGATCACCGTCCATGGCGAACAACGAAGAGATTCCGCTGTCCGCCGTCGACGGAGTTACCCCGGAGTCGGGCAGACAGAGAGAAGGACATCCCACCATCATTCCTCCGATGGCGGACCTGGAGACTTCTCCAGGAGGACACTCAAGAGACGCGCGGGATAAGCGCGGAAGAAGTTATGGTCATTCACAGAGTCCAGACGGTCATCGGCGGCGGAGAGAATCGCACGCCAGACGACTGGAACACAAGCTTAGGGATCAAGACGCCGTCATCCGACGAATGGTGGCGGAGATGGAGGGTGTTAAGCGGCATGTCAAAGGAAATGGTGTAGGTAGAGTGGACGACCACAGTGAGCACACCCAACCACGCCGTTCAAGCAGTCAGAGCCAGCGGCGTACTCCGTCCATCTCAATCACCAGAAGTTACAAAGGTTGGAGATTTCGACGCGCACGAAGAGAAATCCAATGCGCAAGATAGTACCTACTGACCCTCACGTCCGGTAACGACGTCGAGGCATTCTTATTCTGCTCATTCAAAGGATTTGCGGGCAGTCTTGAAGGAACGAGCTCGCCGGCGAGAAGCTCAGAGGGTGCCGGCTTTCCAACGGCTATCCTATGGGGTGCACGCCAGTAAAGAGGTCGAAATGCCTCCACCCCGCCTGGCTGCGCCTCTCCTTTTAGACACAGACTTGGCGAGGCTTAGCGCCACTCCTTTCTCCCTGGAGATAGAAACAACACCGCTTCCAGCAGGGTTCCACCAGCCAAAGTTCACGCTCTGTGATGGAAAAACCGATCCTTATATGCATGTAAGCCACTTCCGACAGGTCATGACCGGACACAGGCGAAATGACGCCCTTATGTGCCTAATCTTCCCGTCAAGCTTGGGCGAGCTGGGCTTAAAATGGTTCGAGAGGTTGCCGGAGGGAAGCATAGAAAGATGGCATCAGTTAGCCGAAGCCTTTGTGACGCGCTTCAAAACGAACACCAGAACACCAAAGGAAGTTGACCACCTACTGAGTGTCAAGATGGAATCGAGCGACACATTGAAGGCCTACAAATCCAGATATTGGGAGACCATCAACGAGATCTTGGATTGCCCGGTCAACCTTGCAATCACACAATACAAGCGTGGTCTCCCGGTCGGACATAGACTGCGGGACTCGCTTACCATGTACCAGCCGATATCCATGGGCCAGCTAATGCAACACATCAATGAGCACATCCGTGTGGAGGATGATGTGTCAACATCTACCGTGAAATTAACTCCGGTAGTAGTGGACAAGAGGTCAGCTGGCAAAGTCCACGCAGTCGGACAGGAGTCTAACCGATCAAGTGACCGCGCTGAGGAATCGGACCGTGGCTCGAATCGAAAAAATTGGGGTAGAGGACGTCGGAATGACCGGGATGACTACCCCCGGGATGACGTAGCTGATGCAAACAGAAGGTTAAAAACATGGACAAGCATCACCACGGTCTTTAAGATTCCAATCTATCGCATACTTAGTGAAATCCGTGACGAGGAATATGTCTAGTTTCCTGCTAAGTTAGGCGACGGACAGAAGGGCTTCAATCCGAGGTACCGTTGCACGTTTCACAGGGAGCGAGGCCACCGGACAGAGGACTATTTGCCTTTGAGGCAACACTTGGAAGAGCTAGTCGCAGCCGGACACCTGGATCTTTACATTGATGGAGGCATGAAGGCCAATCAAGCTCCGGTTGACCCGCGGGGACCGGATGACCGAGATGTGCCTCCACAAGGGGTCGTTAATGTCATCCACGGCATAGTGGAACTGACGCGTGTATGCGAGCTCCGAGGTATGATCAAGAAGGCAGAACACATGAGGGAAGTTTTGTCGGTTCAGCTTGCGATCAAGAGGGGGAAGACCGAAGAGAAAGATGTGATTAAATTCTCCTCAAAAGATCTAGAGTGCATTCAGATGCCGCACAACGATGCCCTCGTGGTTACACTCCTCGTCAAAGAATTTGATGTCAAACGGATCTTGATCGATTAGGGAAGCTCGGTCGAGATCATGTACTACGACGCTTTCAAACAGCTCAAGCTCCGGGATACAGATTTGGCCCCGGCAACTTCGCCACTGGTTGGTTTCAACTCACAACCGGAGTGGCCTTTGGAAAAAATTGTCCTGCCGGTCAAAGCGGGATCCGTGGTCAAACAAGTGGAGTTTTGGGTGTTGTAGGTGTCATCCACTTATAATTTGATCCTTGGAAGGGGATGGCTTCACGCTATGCAAGCCGTAGCGTCGACCTATCATCAGGTGATGAGATTCCTCTTGGTTATGGGGGCAATCGAGGAGATTTGGGGCGACCAAGTCATGTCGAAACAATGCTTCGTGGCGGTCAACGGGAGCCGAGCTGCCAAAGGCTTCGTCCAAATGATTGAGGGACCGGAAGACCGGAGAGTTCTTGACGATGTGGGCACCAAGGCCGAGGACAAAGCTGTCGAGGAATTGGTGGAAGTGCGCATTGATACAGAGCATCCGGACAAGTTCTTCTTGCTCGGCTCAAGCCTTACAGCCCAAGAAAGGATCGATATGGTTGAATTTTTGATGGCCAACATCGAAGTCTTCGCATGGTCACCTTACGACATGCCCGGTCTCGATTCGAGTTTTATATGCCATCATCTCAATGTCTTCCCAGGAGCAAAGCCGGTCATTCAGTGCACAAGGAGATCGGTGCTGCATCACGCTGAGGTAGTCGCGGAGGAAGTGAAGAACTTGCTTGAGGCGCGAGCAATTCAAGAAGTGCACTACCCTCGGTGGATTTCAAACACGGTCGTGGTGCCCAAGAAAAATGGGAAGCGGCGAGATTGCGTTGACTACAAGACCGTCAACCGAGCTTGTCCGAAAGACAACTTCCCTCTGCCTAGAATAGACCCACTTGTGGACTTAACAGCTGGACATAACAGGCTCAGTTTCTTGGACGCCTACCGTGGCTACCATCAGATTGCCATACATGGGCCCGACCGAGAGATCACCTCGTTTACTGCACCAAGGGGACTCTTCTGCTACCGAGTCATGCTTTTTGGTTTAAAGAACGTCGGGGTAACTTTTCAAAGGATGGTGACCAAGATGTTCGCACCTCTGTTAGGCCAGACAATGGAGGCTTATATTGATGATATGGTTGTTAAGAGCCGGCATCAAGCAGACCATTTGTCCGATTTGACCGAAATGTTCGCCATTCTCAAAAAGCACAAGCTACGCCTGAATGCGTCTAAGTATGCCTTCGGCGTGGGATCCGAAAATTTTTTGGGTTTCCTAGTCACGAACCGAGGTATCGAAGCAGACCCTACACAAATCTGAGCTGTGCAAAAGTTAAAACAGCCTAGCTCGGCTAAGGATGTGCAGCATCTGGCCGGAATGACCACCGCGCTTAACCGATTTATAAGCTGGTCATCAGATCGCTACCGCTCTTTTTTTCAAGCCTTGAAATCAAAGTTCTCATAGGATGAAGAGTGTGACCGGGCTTTGGCCGAGCTCAAGGAGTATTTGTCTTCAGCGCCGTTGTTGGTCACACCGGAGCCCGGAGAAGAACTTTACCTTTATCTGGCTGTATCGCAGCATGTAGTCAGTGCAGTGCTTGTCCGGTCGGAAGGAATCAAACACCTACCCATCTTCTACGTCAGTAAAACCTTGCTACCGGCAGAGTCGAGGTACTTGCCGCTGGAAAAACTTGCGTTAGCTTTGATGATGGCCTCAAAGAAGTTGGCACACTATTTCCATGCCCATACCATCATCGTCTTGACCGAGTTCCCTCTCAAAGCTTTGTTCGAACGGAAGACTTCTCCGGTCAGATTCTTAAGTGGGCGGTCGAATTGGGACAGTTTGATGTGAAGTTCCAGCCGCGCACAGCCATAAAAGCCCAGACTCTGGCCGACTTCGTTGCTGAATTCTCACCTGGAACTCATCCAGTATGCCCGGTCGATATTGTCGTGGCAGATGAAGAGGTGAATGCAAGCTCGACCGAAATACCACAGCTTGGCGGCATTGGCGACGCGGAACTTGCGCGCCCCGCCGAAGCCCCTTCAGTTAATACGATACTACAGCCCGGTGATGTGATGACGGGGTTAGCTATCACTGACCAACCCGCTTTGTCCGACACCATATCACCGAGGAGGGAAGAAATGGAACCGCTCAGCACAGAGCCTGCGGCCGACATAATACCGCAACCTGGTGATTCGCCTACGGACTTAGGCATTATGGATCAACTTCCTGAGTCTGGCGCCGAATCACCAAGGGAGGCTGAAGTGGAACCGCTCAGCACGGGACCGGAAGCCGAGCAACCGTGATCCCATCAACCGTCAAGCTTCTCAGGACCCCTCAGAGTGTTGGAAGCTCTTTGTCGACGAAATATGGAAACTTTTTGTTGATGAAGCCTCGAACCGTCACGGTGCTGGGCTGGGTATAGTTCTGATTTCGCCAGACGGACTGATTATTGAACATTTTATCACCCTTGGCTTCCCAGCATCCAACAATGAGGCCGAGTACGAGGCGCTATTGGCCGGTCTCAAGAGCAACCTTTGGATGCAAACATCTGAGCTAATGGTTTACAGTGATTCCCAACTTGTGGTTAACCAAGTTTCTGGGGTTTACGAGGCAAAGGATGACAGAATGATGAAGTACCAAGCTCTGGTCAGAGACCACATCAAGCGATTTCAGGCGATCAGGGTCTAGTAGATTGGCTGAGAAGAAAACTGCCGAGCAGATGAGTTGGCCGACCTTACTTCTATGGTCGACATCGCATCTCCTAACCCTCTTTTGATTGAATTCCTTTCGCGGCCCAACATTGAGGAAACCGGGCAGACAGAAGTACTCTGCACCGAGCTAGGTCCTTCTTGGATGGACCCTATAATCCTCTTTCTCAGAGAACAGACCCTTCCAGCCGACAAGAAGGAAGCGCATAAAGTGCGGGTGAAGTCTGAGCGGTTTTGGCTCTCTCCATCAGGCGCTTTATACAAGAAGTCTTTCACCGGCCCCTACCTGAAGTGTGTGCACCCTAACAGCGTGGAAGCCTTCCTTTTCAAAATTCACGAAGGCATCTGTGGCAGTTATATAGGGGGCAGGTCCTTGGCCTACCGAGCTATTTCGCAAGGCTACTAGTGGCCATGCATGCAAGCCGACGCCTAGAAATATGTTCGCAAGTGTGAGAAATGCCAGAAGTTTGCCCACCAGATCCACCAGCCGGCCAGGGAACTTCTTCTCCTCACTAGCCCTTGGCCCTTTGCGATGTGGGGGCTAGATATAGTGGAACCGCTCCCAACAGCACCAGGCAACCGGAAGTTCTTCATCGCGGCCACAGACTACTTCAGCAAATAGGTTGAAGCGGAGCCTTTGGCAGCAATCAAGGAGAAAGACGTGAAGCGGTTTGTCTGGCAGAATGTGGTCACGCGGTTTGGAGTCCCCAAAATTCTGATCTCTAATAACAGCACCCAATTTGACGACTGCTTATTTAGGGGGTTCTGTGAAGATTTGAAGATCGAATTCCACAACTTTACTCCGGCTTACCCGCAGTCCAACGGTCAAGCCGAGGCTTCGAACAAGACCATTCTTGATGGACTGAAGAAGAGGCTTGAGAAAGCCAAAGGAAAGTGGGCTGAGGAACTCCCCAGTGTCCTTCGGGCATACTGAACAACCCCGCAGCGATCTACCGGGGAAACTCCTTTTGCTTTGGCATATGGCATGGAGGCGGTCATCCCTTTGGAAGTTGGTATGCCCACCCTCAGAAGTGAAAGTTTTGAGCCCGAGCTGAACGCCGAAGCCATTGCCTTGGAATTGGACCTAGTGAAAGAACGCCAGGAAAAGGCTCTTATCCATGTGGTCACCTACCAACAAGAGCTTTCAAAGAAACACAACAAAACCGTGCACCCCAGACCGTTCAAAGTGGGTGATTGGGTCTTGCAGAAGGTCATGGGCAATATCCTGATACCAGGCGAAGGCAAACTAGGGGCAAATTGGGAAGGACCCTACAAGATAACCGGTCTGGTGGGCAAGGGGGCATATCACTTGGAGGACTTGGATGGTAGAGGAATACCCCGGCCATGGAATGCAACCAACCTCAAGTTGTATTATTTCTAGCTTTTGCTCTCTTTTTTGTGTAAAGGAATTTTTTGCCTTACACTTCATGTAATATTCATTTTTGTCAATATATAGAAGTGACTCAGCTTTGCCTTAGCATTGTTTGTTGCTTTGAGTTTTGCGTATTCTCAACCGAGATGTTTACTCCGGTTAAAAGAGTTGATGTTTTGCTCAACTTAGGCACCCTCAACCGAGATGTTTACTCTGATTGAAAGAGTTGATGTTTTGTTCAACTAAGGTACTCTCAACCGAGATGTTTATTCCGGTTGAAGGAGTTGATGTTTTGTTCAACTTAGGTATTCACAACCGAGATGTTTACTCCACCGCAGTCGATGGATTCACTCCATGACCAAGTGTTGCTTCTGGATGGCCTGTAAGAAGAAAGTTTGATCAGAGAAGAAACCGTGCAAACACTTGTAAAAATTTCAGTAGAAGATTGAAATTCTTACCCTGGTCATGGACTTCACGGCAGATTTCACCAACCGGGTGTCAGGGACGTGGTCGCTGCCAACCACGTCGCTCGGTAGCAGAAGAGCTTTTGAAAGGTCGAAGGAGAGCAAGTGCTCCTTATCGCCCCTTGACGGAAGCGTTAGCCGGAATGTCTTTACCCCGGTGCTTTAGCTACGGTCGCCATGATGGTGTGGGGTCGGCGGTGACGGCGGGTTGCTCGGTGGTTAGCTCGGCAACCAGCTCGGCAAATGGGTCTGTGCGAGGTCTTTTGCCAGCCCGGCTAGTCTCTTGTCTGGCCTGCCCGGCGGCTGGAGATGCGAAGGCAACCACAGGGCCGCTGGATTGACCGGCAGCTGGCGGGTGGGTAATGATGCTCGGTATCTTGGTTGAAGTGGCTGTGAGGAGGTTCTTGATGCGGCTTCGTTTGGCCATCTCTTGTTCTTCGGTCAACCGGATTAGTGGCACGTCCGGTAGAGTTGGGTCTGGAGGAGGTGTTGGAGCACGGAGAAAGTCTGTAACTTTGCTCCGGCGCGGAGCTGAGTATCTGTAGGTTGGAGTGTAGCCGAGCAACTCGTTACAATCCCGGTGGATGTAGCGGAGCACGGTCCAGATGGCTTCTACGTTGGGATATTGGTAGTTGGCTTGCAAGGTTTGAATCGCTGCAAAGGAAACAGGAAAAATGGTTAAGTACAGAATATTGGAGAAAGGCAACTGACCGAGCAAATTAGCGCGGCTTACATGTGGAACCGAAATTTTTGCTGATGAACCAGCCCGGTACGTCGGCTGTTTCATAGTTGCCAGATACCCAGAAAAATTCATCGTCGTGTAAGTCTTTATCTGGGGTGCCGGTCACTAGTTTTTCTTTGCCCGGTCGGATTTTTAAATAATAAGCAAGGCCATCACCGGTGTGCCCAAGCGTATATTGCCTCAGTATCTTGGCTAAACCTAAGTTGGTGCCTAGCCGGTTGTTTAGCTCGTGGACGCCGTTGATAATTCGATAAGTGTTTGTTAATACTTGGGTGGGTGCTAGCCCGGTGCGGCGTAGAAATTCGGTCATCAAAGGGTTGACTAGGAAGCAGAGGCCTTCTTCAATTACTGACAGCACGGTGAAGGGGCATTGGTCAAGCCTACCCCAAGGGGTTGTTTCCATCTCGGCGAGCTCTATATGGACATCTGTCGGGATACCGTATTCTTCCCTGAAGGCGGCCAAGGCAGCAGTTGTGTCCACAAGGAAGTGAAATTTCCCCATGTGTGACCGACTAATTTAGCTCGGCTGAGGTGGTTTGGCACAGGCTCGGAATTAATGGCTGCTCGGTCATTGAGAGCCTCAGAATTGGTCTTTGGTCCCCTTGGACTCTGTAGGAAAACGGAGGGTAATTGTAAGTGGGAGCGCGGTCGCGCAAAACGAGCTAGAGTTGAGCTCGGTCATGGATTGTGCCAAACCACCTCGGTCGTAAAGGCTAGCCAAGGAGCTCGGTCGCTCAAGCGAACCAGAGATTAGCCCGGTCGAGTGGCCAAGTCCTTTTTGCTACCCCGATTTCTACTAAGGTTGGGACAAACTAAAGATTTGCTTGGTCTGAATGATTTTTGGGATCGGATGAAGATCTGGAGCCCGGTCCGCTCCAGATCTTCATTGTTCATCAGGGAAATTGAAGAACAACGAAGAAACTAAGGGGCATTGAAGGTTTTGGGCGGGGGAGGCCCTAAAACCTACGGATTTGGGGCTATAAAGAAAAAAATATGAAATGAAAATAGTAATAACAAGGGCTGGGAGACTTACCGGGCAAGGCCTACTTCTTCGAGCACAAATGCAAGGAATGGCAGGGACGAAGTTTTGCTGGGGGAGCTTGAGCTCTGAAACGTCGAAGGCTTGAAGAGAGGCAGTAGGAATGAAAGGAAGCGAGAAGGGGCATG
Source organism: Camellia sinensis (assembly GCF_004153795.1). Classification (NCBI taxonomy): domain Eukaryota; kingdom Viridiplantae; phylum Streptophyta; class Magnoliopsida; order Ericales; family Theaceae; genus Camellia; species Camellia sinensis. Next base: position 119,323 of record NW_021025333.1, read on the forward strand.
TTTATTGAGGAAGAAAAACCGCCCAAATTTGAATTTCAGGGGACGGCGGGGTTGGCTGCTCTAGGACCAATGGGAGATTGACACGTGACCCCATTAATGGCAGTGTTAGAGTTGAAGAGACAGGAAGGTCAGACGAAGCGTCGACCAAGCAAGATAAGGAACCGAGCGAGGAAATTAGCCCGGTTTGCCTATTGCAAATTATCAACCGAGGAAAAGTTTATCCCGGTCGGAACAGGTAATCCCGGTCACGCTGGCGTGGACGGAATTAAGGGGCAATTGAGAGGGAAAAATATGGTCTGGATTGGGCTATGGTAATACCAAGCAAATTATGGGCCGAACACATTTGGGCCGTGGTATCCCAAGTCCACCCAGAAGTGATTTTTGCTCGGCAATGGCAAAGGCATGTGGAACCGAGCTACTTCACCTTGTTGGCACGGAGGCCGGTCAAGTAAGGGTTCCACGGTTTATGCGTTGCGCGGTTGGAAAGCACGCATCCATAGCTCGGCGTGAAGGCTCATGCCTGAAGCTCGGCAGGAAGGACTTTGGTTGACCGGTATGACTAATCTCAAGCTTGGCTTCGCCGGAACGCAGTCGAGCATGGCTGGAAAGGAGCTCGGTTGTTGGGGGCACCTGGGTATGAATCGCAGCATGGCCGTTGACAGCCGAGATGCTGCAGCCCGGCTGCCGAGCTCCCAGAATAGTGGGCTGGCAGTCGGGTTAGGTGATGTTCAGCAAGATTTGTGCTGACAGATGGGGTAGCAGAACCTCGTGTCGAGAGATCATTGGGAATAGATTTAGGGCGCATGTAACGCCCCGACCCTTTACACGTCATCGATATTGTCCGCTTTGGGCCACGCCCGCACGGATTTGTTCTTCCCAGTGGGTCACCCATCTTAGAACTACTCCAGCCTAAGCACGCTTAACTGGGGAGTTCTAATAGGGATTTCACCACTTAGGAAAAGGCCTCGATGTTATATAAGGGTTCAGGTTTTTACTTTTATAGCCCAGGAACTCTCCCTCCATTCCCGATGTGGGACACCGGGGCCTTACAATCCACCCCCCATAAGGCTGCACGTCCTCGTGCAGTAGCCTGCCAGCTCGCAAGCCCGCCCACATGCACCGAGAGACGCCAGGGGCCCACACTCGGTACCCCGGAGAGTCGGCTCTGATACCATTTCTAACGCCCCGACCCTTTACACGTCATCGATATTGTCCGCTTTGGGCCACGCCCGCACGGATTTGTTCTTCCCAGTGGGTCACCCATCTTAGAACTACTCCAGCCTAAGCACGCTTAACTGGGGAGTTCTAATAGGGATTTCACCACTTAGGAAAAGGCCTCGATGCTATATAAGGGTTCAGGTTTTTACTTTTATAGCCCAGGAACTCCCCCTCCATTCCCGATGTGGGACACCGGGGCCTTACAGCGCAGAAGGTATATAAGCATGTCTGTGCGCCCCCATGTTGGGCATGAACATTTGGTAAGAGAAACACTTACACTCAACTCCTCCTCACTCTCTTTATCCTCAGGTGTGTGCTAACTTGGTCGTCGGAGGGGTTTTCTGGCCACACATCGCCGGGTAGCTCACTGCTGTTGTGCACGCAGGTGATCGGACAGAAACGGAGCTTGGAAGAAAGGAATACGGGCTTGCCTGAATATTTGCTCCCCGTACAATTATACTTTTATAATATGATAGAATTAAAATTATCAAAATACACAAATAATTTAACTAAAATTAATATATATATAAGTATTAAAATAACACTTTCTATAAAATGATAGCGCTAATATTATCAAAATAAATAATTAAAATCATACTTTAATTTTAATTTTAAATTAAATTTAAATATATGAACTCTATTTGAGAAATATTTCTTTTTCATATGTTACTAAGAATTTCAATTCTTTCTAAAGGACAAAGTTGGAGTAAAAACAAAAATGATTTCATTAACTCCTAAGGAATACCTCTATGTTTATTATTTGATTAAAAAAATAAAATAGGAGTGATATAGAGTAACGATAAGTCTCAACATATTTAAAGATTTAATACCATAAGACATTTGCTCTCAGATGTGAGTATTATTTGAGAACAATATAATAGATCTAACTACTCAATGATATAAAAAGGTGAAGGTTAAACTAAAAAATAATGGTAGCTAGCTAACAAAATGTTTGACCGAAGAGCAAATGAAAGAAACTTCATCGAGAAAAATGTAATTAAAGCCGAAACAAAAATATTATAATCATCACAAACAAAAGTAATTTGACCAAATAAAATTGTTTAATTGAAAGTGGACATTTTGGGACAGGGCCTAAGCAATGACATGGACGACCCTTCAAACACCCAAACTACAAACTAGCTAAGCATTTCAAAAAATGTAAACAAAAAGTTCTTCAAGAGCCTAACCAATAGCAGGAAATTATTATATTTGATTAAAGCTTGGGCTATTTGCAGCATAACAGAATTTGGCTAATTATTACTCAAAGCTTATAATTAAGGACCAAATACTATGCAATAAAAAATTACCTTTTTCTGCTCAGCAGCTTGGAGCTTTGCCTGAAGGTGCTGTCCTAGGTCTTCTTCATGCGATGAAGATTGCGAAGGACTTCAAGTTCTCGTAGAATTTCTGCAATAAATAAAAGAAAGTTAAAAAAAAAAAGATCAGTGAAACTCAGGTAGGTAGATGTTAAAAGTTAACACAAATAACAATAGAAGAATCCTCAATAACATATATATTTTTTTTTTTGGATGGATTGCATAATGCAAAATGGATTCAAAGTTACAACGTTCGAGGAATTGAATATAATTAAAAAAAAAATTGAAACCCTTTTTACAAACAAATTATTGCACCAAAAGACGTAAATTGCAAAAAATTCAAAATGAAATTTTTTCACACTATATCATACAGTAATGCAGTAGTCTTTGTAAAAGCGTGCCCTCCTCCGAAGATGCCTTGGCTTTTGTAAATGCTAGTGGTGTGGCACATGCGATGCATGTGCAATTCAGATAAATAAGCATAAAAATAAATAATAAAGAAATTAATGTTATAATATGTATATTGTCTAAATGGTAAGAGTGTTCTTAATGAAACCCAAGGTCTTGGGTTCAAATCTTACTCATGCCTTTGAATAACATTTTTTTATTTTAGGATAGAAAAATTTGCCACGTGGCAGAAGGAGAAGCTACCACACTATTAGACACCAAGTCATGTGCTCACATATATAATAGTATAGATAGGTCTCGTTTGGAAAGTGGTTATTTTAGTAAGTTATTTTATTTTTTGGCTATTTTAATAGGCTATTTTAGTTTTGTATTTGGGAAGATGAGATGAATTTTTAGTTGAGTTGTTGTATTGGAAAGTGTGTTGAAATGATGTTTAAATTTAAAATGACCGATTTATTCCTAACTTTTTATTTTTAAAATTGATATAAAGGGGTAAAATGGTAATTTTGCCCTTGATGTAACACTGTCCGGCTGTGACAGTATGCCTACACTGTCTGGGCAGCAACCTATTTTTTTTTTTTTTTTTTTAAAATTTTTTTTTTTTGAAAATCAGAAAAAAGGTGTTACAGGATTGACTTTTGGGTTAATTTTCCAAAAGAGGCTATAATAGCCTCTGACCTGACTTCCCAAACACCGTCATAGAAGTCTGGATTTGAAATGAATTAGAGTCCAAGAATCTACTTTGGCTTTAGAAAATTATTGTCCTTGAAAGCAGAAATACTTTTGTTGGCGAAGAATCAACGTTATGGGTTAGACTTAGCCTGTGTTTGGCAAGTGGGTTTGCAGGTTTTTTTGGCTATTTTAGTCACAAAAAATAAAATATGTTATTTTAGCCATAACAAACAAAACATCACATCCAACCCATAATTATTACATTCTTCTCTCACAAAAAAACTCAAAAAATCCAAAAAACCAAAAAGCCCTTCCCAAACCAAGCTTTTAAGCCCAGGCTAAAATAGTCAAAAAAGCCAAAAAAACCAACCCACTTCCCAAACGGAGGCTTACATAATTGAATTCCCTTGTCGATGAATTGACTTGCTTTGTCGTTTTTGAAATTATTGTACTGTAAAATTATTTTCATGTACAATCTAATTTTAATTAAATTGATAATTAACATCTCCTTTAAATTCATTTATTAATTTGAACAGGTTTATATAAATTTTAACAGTAATGATAGACAGCCTGAATTTTCCAGGCTCAAATGGCTCGAATTGACCAAAACGACATCGTTTTGGACACAAAATAACACAAAATGACATCTTTTTAATTAATTCGAATCATTTGAGTCGCGAATATTATGGCGACCAAACATTTTTTAAATTTTAAATAAATATAACTGTTTTCATGGATTTAGACTGAGTTTCCCCCCACTATCTCCACTCCCAGGTTTTAACCGTTTTATCTCTCACGCTGGATCCGGATCCGTGAACGTTAGGGTTTCGTAGCAGTTTTCACCCGGCGGCTCTGGCAACGTACTTCTATTGGCTGGCTGTCTAATCTGCACACTCTCACTCTAACTCTCTCTCTCTGCCCTGCAAACTAACTCTCTCTCCCTCTCTGCTGATTGATAGAAATTGAAGAATGTCGATAACCAATCGTTTGTCGACTTCGATTTCTTCATCATCCTCGGCTTTCTTAGGTCAAGACCGCCATTTCAAAATAAGGTATTACTCTCTCTGTTTGTTTGCTGAGAAAGTTAAAAGAGAAAATAAAATAATTTTGTTTATCTTGGAATTTTACCATTCTATCACTAATCAAAACTGGTGACTAGTAGTTTGTTTTGATCCATGTATGATTAATTTCTACTGCAGACCCCAGAATGTCTTTCTTCCACCGAAAAACCCTAGGATTTGTAAATGCGTTGCAACCACGCCTACTGAGAAAACTGGTAGGGATTGCCTTTTCTTGTAATTCACTGGTCAATCACACACACACACACACAGAGGAAGTTCAGAATTTATTTTTGTGTTATTGGAAACACCACTCTCTTAGAAGTGTCCATACTTATTAGGTTAAAAGAAACAATTTACTTGAAAGTTGTTAGGAGAAAAGCTATCCTTTTTGACAGTCAACAATGCTAACAGTATTTGCTGCAATTTGTGAAGCTTACACGACTAAGGTCTCTCGCAATGCAAACATGGCCAAACTTCAAGCTGGATACCTGTTTCCAGAGGTTTGTCACATCTGCCTGCTAGTTCTGTGATTATGTAGCTTGTTACATTTGCCTTTCACACAGCTTGCTCTTGAGTATTGTGGGGGATAATTTATTCTTCATACCATATATGTATGTTATTTGCATGTTAACCCTATGGAGCTGTATAAATATGATCAGCTCAGGATGATACTGTAGTACATTTTTAAAAAGCATGATGAATTTGATAAGTAAGAAGGAAAATCTACCATCTACCTGAGATTAAAGGCTCAGACACTGTGCTTCACAAAATCAAATGTGTATTTTAAAAATTGATTTTTGGGGATCATTGTTTGAGAATTGCTGATCATTCATATCCGTTTGATTCCCCTCCCGGTACCCCGTACATGGATACATAGGCTTTGAACTTTTCTTCTTTAATAAATTGCTATAAACTACGAATCTTAAGATACCCATTTGGGATTCTTACTTTTAGAGTAAATTAACAATCAAAAGGATATGATCAAAATTTTTAAAAAAAATTGAAGGAAATTGTAAAATTGATCCTTTTTTTTTTTTTTTGAATAAATAACGCACAAAAGTCACGTATGAAAAAACCAACAAACAAAAATTACACTGTGTATATATGTAACAGATACCTGTTGCCCATGACAACATGGATATGGGCAAGTGCATGGGGGGTGCCCAACATAATAATTTGGATCCGTGCCCATACGAGTGCTAATAAAAGGAATGAAAGGACAAGTTCTTAGTTTGTTTCATAGAGTATTTTCTGATATTCATCCTTCATCACGTTGATATTTCAAGATGAATGTGGATGCCCATCTCTAAGAAGCAACTTTAACTGCAAGGTTATGTTATGTAGGTGACTGAAAAGTGATTACAGTCATAAATAATTTATTCTGTATATACTGAACTATAGGGATAAGATTGGTATGTTGCCTAGAAGCTTGCCGCTCCTGGCATATGTATTTGAGTCTGGGAATGTACAATTTAAACATATATAATGTAAAAATTGTTCCCAACTTGATCGATATAGGAGAAACATGGAAAATTTTATGAAGCATCTTTATCGTCGAGATTGGTAAGTTCATATATGTAGTTCAGTTGTTGTAGCCATTGGTTTCTGTTCATGGTCCTTATTTTTTTGGCTATTAAAATGTCAGGATATATTAATTTTTTAGAGTTTGTCACCTCTGCTTGTATAGTGTAGTAAAATACCATTGATTTTCTCTGTGGGAGATTAGATTGCGAGAAGAAGGGCTGCACACATGTTGAAGTACCCTGATGCACAAGTGATAAGCCTTGGAATTGGTGACACTACTGAACCCATTCCTGATGTTATAACTTCTGCCATGGCTAAGGTATGAAATTAGCAATTTGGCTATTTGACAAAAGCACTTTTTAGTTTCCCCAGTGTTTGTAAATGACCCAAGATTTTCAGAAATTTTATAGAGTTGTTTTTGTTTGGGGCTTACTTTGTTGAATCTATTTTTGTAACTTCTGGTTGTTAGTAATTATATTTTTTATGCATGAGATGAGAACTATTGTGGTTTCCCATTCATTTCAGCAAAATTGTCATCAATACGATTGTTGTTCTCCATCATTAATTTCAGATATTCATCCTTCGACTAGTAATTGATCCTAGCTTATTGAAAAAGTTGAAGTTTTTTAGTGTTCCAACACAGGTTTAGGTGAGCATGTTTTGGAGGCAATAAAATATTTCCACTATACAGGCTATGTGGCGAAGAAAGCTTGCACAGTGTGGTTCCCTTATCTACCCTCCCTTGCTTTAGATTGCTATTTTCAGGGTTTTGAGTGGTTGTGGCCTCGTTGCGAAAGAAAAGGAATTTCAAAGATTTATCCCCATTTTGTAGTCTATAAGCATAACTAATAAAAGATGATTGATCACTACTTTTTCCTGCCTTCACTTGGTGCCTTTTTTTTTTTTTTTTTCTCTTTCTTTTCTTTGGATTCCTTGGTGGGGTAGTAGGTGACCAATTGGTTATTTACAGGTCAAATCTAGTGGAATGTTGCTTTGTAACTGGCAATGTGAGGAAAAACTGAATAGTTTAATATTTGCAAACACACAAGGCATCGACTTTGCTTGGAAAATATTATGATCCTAGCCTCTGTGTAGGGTTATAGTTCTCTCACATTTGGATGCTGGAAGGTCCAGGCTGCCTGCTACTTAGTAGCCTCATGATTTTGAGAATGCAAGGACCATGCAAGCTTTAACTTCGTGAGTGCGTGTGAGTGCTTGCTTGCATGCAACAGGCCAAGCCATTGTTGATGGCCTCTTGTGGTAGCTTCTATTTAGCAATTTGTTTCTGGTGGTTAACAATTCTCCATGTGTGTAACACACTATGTGGACATATTTTGTATGAATGTTGGGATATTTCCAATCAAGAAGATGTTAAGAAAATCAATATCTGAAGTACTTTGTCAATTGACTATTAATGCTCCACTAGTTTCTGACATGTTTGATTTTCATTTTTTTTTTCTTTTCTTTTGGTTGACAGAGATCACATGGACTGTCGACAATAGAGGGTTACAGTGGTTATGGAGCTGAACAAGGTGAAAAAGTATGTGCCATTTTTTTTTGCTGTATCGACTATTTACATGTTTCACTTCACAAGCACTTTAGTTCTTTATAATGACATAGGGTTGCATGTGCAAGTTACGTGACATTCTGGTGCATAGTTATTGTCATTCCTCCTCTTTCATGTACTCATGGTTCTGAGTCAAGAGCTTGAAAGAAAACTAACAGGGGACATTTATGTGACACAAACTTCAGTGCATGTATAATTACAAAATTAATGCACTTAATGAATTGCACCGTTAATACCTCCAATGATCAATAGAATTGCATTTTCAGAAGTATCTCTAAAAAATATAAAATCAGTATAAGCGTGGGAGAACCTTCTTAGAAATGTCATTTATGTTTGTGCTTAAGCAAGAATTGGCATGAGGCTATACATTTAAGCACTCTTGATGTAATATGTATTAGCAATTATTTCCGTCCTAGTGGTTATAATGATGATGGTTTTGAGCCTTTACCAACCTGACATCGAATCTGTTGACTGGTTGCAATTCTGTAGCAGACTTATGTTGCACTGGTGGGCTACACTTGAATATAGTTTTTTTTTACAATATAATTGTATTAATATACAAGTTCTATAAAATTAGTGGATGGTATCTGTATGCTCATCATTGTATTGTCATTTATGTGCAGTTTTGCCTCATAGTTTTTCATTGTTGTCATCCAGCATATCTTACATTTGCATTTAAATATACATCACTATTGCCTATTAGTTTTTCATTACTGTCTCATCCAACATATTGTACATTTACATTTAAATATACAGATTACTATTACTTATTATTGCTCTTCCTTCATATTTAGAAATCTTTGTATGCTGATCCACATTGATATATTCTTCTTGCATAGAAGGTTTTATGTTATTCAATTTCTAAATCTCTGTGGTAAAAATTGAAATATTTGATGAACAATACAAAAATTTGATTTGCCAGTTATTGAGAGCTGCAATTGCTTCAACTTTTTATGCAAACCTTGGCATAGAGGAAGATGATATATTTGTTTCAGATGGTGCTAAAAGTGACATATCCCGCCTCCAGGTTTGATTTGGTTTCTCATATGTTTGTCCTGAACTTGTAATTTTGCTTTTCCTCTGGTCTTTTGTTTTTGTTTTACTCAGATCTAGTCAATGGCGGCTGTTTCTCTTCTGTGAAATTTAAAAAAAAAAAAAAAATCATGGACAGTGCCTTGGATTAATCAATGTTAACTTTGTCTTCCTTTGATTCTTCTTTGTGGCAGGTCCTTTTCGGCTCTGGTGTTACAATGGCAGTGCAGGATCCATCTTACCCAGTAGGTTTCCATGATTTATTAAACACAAATTTTCCCCCTCCAGTTGTACAACTTTTCATATCTTCTCTCTTCTACTTTTTGTTGTTTGCTTGACATGTGACCTTATAAAGTCAAGTTCGTCTCATTTTTATTAAGTTGGTCAGTTTTGTTTTATTTTTTAGCCTTCATTTCCAAATGATAGCTACATTTAAATTAGTGAGTTTACTAGTTTTTTACTTGCTTACAACTCACAGCATGGCTCTTGCTTATTTATAATTTACATAAACATTACAACATTTTTTCTACTTGGCATGCATTTGGACAAGTTATTTAAGTGGTTTCATTTGCAAAGCTTAAGTTTACCTTTAATGATGTTTTCAAAAATATAATTCTGAACTATGAAAAGGCATCTAGATCTGATAGTAGGTTCATCTTAATGGACTCGCTTTGGGTACTGAAATCTTCTTGCTTCCTGGGTTCCACAATCTCACCATCTAACATCATCTGATGTATTCTTTGGTTTGTAGATTTTTTGACACCATCTACTTGATCTGCTGCTGGGTTAAGAAAATCTAGTTGGAAAAATTGATACTCTTCATGACTCTGTATCTTTCAACTACTTATCTATACTTACTTACAGGAAATAATTTAGAAGGAAAATAGTGACTTCTTTTTAGGTTCACTTGTTAGATGGTGTCTAGCAATAGAATCCCTCTTGATCAACTACATATCTTGGATTGAAATAATAATAATAATAATAACGAGAGGGGGAAAAAAATGAAGAATTAGACAATAAAAGTAGTAATCTGCACATATTGGATTTTTTTTTGTTATCTCTAGTTTATCTCTCAATAATTGTTCAATTATTCTCACCTATTGCAGGCTTATGTAGACTCAAGTGTTATTATGGGTCAGACTGGACAGTATCAAAAGGATTTTGGGTATGGAAAAATTGAATACATGAAGTGTACTCCTGAGAATGGTTTCTTTCCTGATTTATCTACTGTCTCTCGAACCGATGTCATATTTTTTTGTTCACCAAACAATCCAACTGGTTCTGCTGCAACGAGGGATCAACTGACTCAACTAGTACAGTTTGCTAAGGAAAATGGGTCAATCATAGTCTATGATTCTGCATATGCATTGTATATGTCAGATGACAACCCAAAATCCATCTTTGAAATTCCTGGTGGTCGAGAGGTAAATGTGGAACTTATAGTTGATAGTTTTATGCATATATAATTATGTGTGTATGGGCAGGTTTCTATGTATAACAAGGTCTCTCTGTGGATAGTGTAGGTTGCAATTGAAACTTCTTCGTTTTCCAAGTATGCTGGGTTCACCGGAGTTCGTTTAGGTTGGACAGTGGTTCCCAGAGAGCTTAAATTTTCAGATGGATTTCCAGTGGCCAAGGACTTCAATCGCATTGTTTGTACTTGCTTCAACGGTGCATCTAACATTGCTCAATCTGGTGGTCTTGCATGCCTTTCACCAGAAGGCCTTGAGGTACATTCCAGGTTTCATAACCCTCATTTACTATAAAGCACAGATGCTTGTAAAAAGGAGTGGTATCTGTATCATATACTGATACTTCTTGGATAGTCCTGGATACATGTGTCTGATACTTTCTAAATATATCAAAAACTTTATGTTCATTTTGAGAAGTATTGGATACTTCTCGGACAATCTAGGTCACATCCAAACTATCATGAAATTGAAATTGTAATAGTTTTTGCATATTGTTAGCGTAAACACTTTTTAAAATTATTATTTTTTTTTCTTACCGAAGAAAAAGTAGTGAGATTAAAGTAGTACTTACCTTTTCAAATTTTATTAAATTAACATATTCACTAAAAAAAGTAAACTGACTATTGAGTCTTGAACTAATATCTATTTCTTAAATAATGATTTCTCATTATACTTAGTATAAGATAATACTGACAATCTTTAAAATAAAAATTCAATGTATTCTGGCCTGAGAAGTACAGGCACTTCTGAAAAGATGGTGTATTGGTGTCGTGTCCATGTTGGACACTTTGCTTACACATGTACGACACTCATCCAAACGTGTTCCATTTTTTTAAAAAGAAATTAGACTTGGACACTCTTTGAACACTTGGAGGACACACGTACCCGTTTCTTAAACACACGTTCATTGATTAGACACACACGAAACTAATTATAAGTTTGAACAAAATAACTTAGAATGCGATGATAAAAGAAATACAATGTGAATTTATAAAAATTAGTATTATACTACATTTATTTGTTGTCTCAGAAGTATATATTCATATATATGACATATAATAAACATATAAAATTATATATTATGTGTGCGTGTCTCTCACGTGTCGTGTCCTGTATTTTTTAAAACTTTCTGTGTCGGTGTGTCCGTGTCGTATTTGTGTTGTGTCATGTGTTTGTGTCTATACTTTTTAGATTCTGGCTATACCCATATCTTTTTTTTTAAGTTTTTGTCGTGTATTTCTGTGTCCATATCCCTATCCATATTTCGTAACTCATTTAGTTTCTATCACCAAGTATGTTTTTGTCAAATCCCATTTTCATCTTCTTGGCAACTATATTGAAGAATCCAACTTGAACTGATTTCATCAATTTCACCACTGTACAGGCTATGCAGGAGGTGATTGGTTTCTACAAAGAAAACACTGAGATTATAGTCGAAACATTCACTTCGCTTGGTTTTAATGTGTACGGAGGGAAAAATGCACCATACGTGTGGGTTCACTTTCCTGGACAAAACTCGTGGGACGTGTTCAGTGAGATTCTTGAGAAGACCCATGTTGTTACAACGCCTGGCAGTGGTTTTGGACCTGGCGGTGAAGGTTTCGTTAGGGTTAGTGCCTTCGGTCATAGGGCCAATGTGTTAGAAGCATGTAGAAGATTCAAGGAGTTGTACAAGTGAAGGAAGGTTTCACCTACCTCCATCATGTTCCATGTTTTCTGTGATTGTAGGATCTTAGCGGGTTGTTGAAAATACTTAAACGTCAGTGATTTCGTTTGAGGATCAAGTTTACAAAAGTTGAATTTTGTTCTCTGATGTGAAAATTTGTTTAGCTTCGGAGAGATAGATCTCTTTTATGTGTGGTTGATAACAAACTGCCATACTTGTCTGGAATAATTGTGAAATATTTAGACTATTATGTAGTCCATGCTCTTACTCTAATTTGACTTGATATATGCATCTACACAATCAGGGTTGGAGCCCTTTGGATCATATCTATTGATCGTTTTTCCAGGTCCGCCCTAGCAATGATATAAACCACTAAAAGTGGTGCTCTAAACTAGCACTAATGAGTTAGCATTTCTTTAAAAAAATAAAATAAAATAAAAAACAGGCACAACAGCACTGTGGCAGTGGGTGGAACTCACTATCACATCATTAGTGATAGCAATAATTAGTGCTCTCATTCATTTTTCCTGTTATATAATACGAACAAAATAAACTTCAAATACGGTTGGAAATTGTCTGAAGATTTCAAGCTATTATATGTTCAGATATTTCGATTTGTCCAAATCGACTGAACCGAATCGAATCAATTCGTCGCATTTTGGACAGATGTGTGATGACGAGTGGACGGTTATAGATTGATTTTTTTCAATCTTCCTAGTTTTAGACGGATGGTGGATTTGAGATTTCATTGGCTGTAACTAAACTGCCAAACTGCAAGCATTTCTAATAATTTGTAAGACTTTGTATTTTCAATTTGTTTAGATATTCTGTTTGTATTTTCAATTGAAAAAAAGTTAAGATATTTTGTTGTGTTTTCAATTTGGAAATTCTTTTATCAAATAGCAAGAGTTGATATTTGGTATTTTTGTGTGGAAAATATAAGGTTTAATTTTATCATTTTTTAAAAAAATCAAATTAAATAGTTTTTGAATAAAAAAAAATAATGGAATAGTTTTGATAATTTATGGTTTTCTTATATGTATTTATTATTGGTATTTGATAATTTACTTGATAATCTTTTGGTTATGTTGAGTTGAATTGTTATTAAAAAAAAATGTTGACAAGTTATATTTTGTTCAAAATTTGTAAAAATTTAAACCGTCAAATCAACTCGCATTCATCTATCAATCCACTTAATCCGCATCTATCAATTCAGCGAACAGATGCGAATTGATTTTTTCTAATCCATCCGTCCGAAGGACGGATGATAGATTAGAAATTTTCTGATCACAACCGAACCGCGAACACTCCTAGTCCAAATAATGAAATTCAATACTTCAGTGTCGTGTTGATTATTTTTGATTAAAAAATACTTTGTTGGGGACACATGTTTCAAAACAAGTAAGAGTGGTTACAGATAATGGCTAAAAGTGATTGTCAGCGAGTGGGAGTTGACAGTGAAAGGTGTAGTTGACGACGGGGTCACTAGCTGCAGAGTGGTTAGAGGGGATTGCCTGTGGAGAAGGACAGTGGCCAGAAGGCGTGGCCAGGTGTAGTGATGGGTGGTGCCAAAGGGATAGAAAAAGGAAGGAAAGAAAATTTATTTTCAATATGAGTGAAATTTAATTCGAAGAAATTAATAAATTTAATAATTTGTTTATAATTTTTTGTGAGTGAAAATAGATCGCAAACAAACTTTCATTTATAATTTTGAAAATTTATTATAAATATAAATATAAATAAACTCAAAATCGTAAACATAAACAATACAGAACGGAAAAATCATATTTTTAATTTTGAAAATTTATTATAAATATAAATATAAATAAACTCAAAATCGTAAACATAAACAATACAGAACGGAAAAATCATATTTTTTTTGTATTTTTTATTTATTTATTTATTTTCCAAGTCACCAAGAAGGCAACAGTGAAATTTCACTGAAGGTAGGACGAGCTGTTGTGAAATCTCCCATCATAAAGCCTCATGACCTTTTTCTCCATCTTGTTTAAACATTACTCTTAACACTTCAAAATCCTACTGTTTCTAGATTCAAATTACATATTCATTATAAATAATTTAACATCCTATGTCACAGCACCCTCAACAACTAGTAACCCTACAACAGATCAAACACTACAGTAGGCTCTACTCAACATCATATGAATTCATGTAATCTTACAAACACAAAAAACTAAAAATCTACTTAACATTGTTCTATACTCTTCATTATCTGTGCTTTGCAAGTAGTCTTATAGTGTCCTGTTTGGTTGCACCGGCTACAATGCACTGTATGCTTCTCCCGATTGAAGTCCTCTACACAAATTCGCTTCTTTTCCGGCCGTCCTGGCGGTCGCCGGAACTTTGGAGGCCGCACAACTCGCACGTCCTCATCCATAGTAACCTCACCTTCCTTCTTCCATTCAATTTTACCAGGGGTTGGGTGTATATCTTCCGAGTACGTCTCGCAATAACTAGCTACAGTAAAACACCTCTCGATAAACGCATACACATCTTTTCTAGCTGAGATAAGTGCTGCAACGGCATGAGAGCATGGTATTCCATACAGCTGCCAATCGCGGCAAGAACAACAGTGGGTCCCAATATTCACAATTTCTGATCGCTCTGCTGATAGAACCTCAAATTCTACCTCATCTGATCGAAGGACTTGATACGTGGACGCACGATTGATCGCCTCCGCTATACGCTTCTCAGCACTAGGGGTGAGCATGGATAACCATGAGTTACTCTTTGCACGCCGATCTGCAAACTCAGCAGCCAATTTACCATGAATCCGCTCAATCACCTGAATTATGGGAAGCTCCAGTGTTTCCAGAATCCATCGATTGAAGTCCTCGATATTTGAGGAGAGGTGACCATACCGTGTTCCCTCAAAATACACCAGTGCCCAGCGGGAAGGTGGAAACTGTTGAAGCCACTTTGCAGCTTCGGAAGAAACCTCCTCGATTTCTGCCAATCTCTCTTTGAAACCAATGGTAGTGGTTGAATATGCAGCTTTCCACAGAAGATGGACAAGTCTCGAATTCTTGAACTCTTTGCCAATGCTTTCACTCAAGTGCTTCATGCAAAATGCATGAGAAGAACCGGGAAATTTCCTTTTCACAGCATCTACTATGCCCTTTTGTCCATCTGACAAAAATGTAAGGTCCAGGATCTTCTCTGTGTTCGCCTCTAGAGCCTTGTGTAACTCCGA
Source organism: Camellia sinensis (assembly GCF_004153795.1). Lineage (NCBI taxonomy): Eukaryota > Viridiplantae > Streptophyta > Magnoliopsida > Ericales > Theaceae > Camellia > Camellia sinensis. Next base: position 134,473 of record NW_021025333.1, read on the forward strand.
CAAAAACCACATCCAGTTCTCATCATTTTCAACATCAACTACGCCAAAAGCAAGGGGAAACAACCCGCCATCAGCATCGAAAGAAGTAGCTGAAAGTAAGGTCCCAAGATATTTGTTCTTGAGTTGGATTCCACCAAGGCCAACAATGGGCAAACAACCATTTAAAAACCCATATATAGAAGCATAAAAGGAAACAAAAAGGCGTTGAAACCGATTATCTGCACTTGCAGTGAAAACCTCAGCAGCACTTCCTGGATTGTTTTTCTTTATTTGCTCACAGTATGAAGGGAGGAGGCAATAGCCTTCTTCAGAAGAGCCGTAAATTGCCGCAAGCCCTCGTTCCTTGGCACGCCAAGCTTGCTTATATGGTATCATAATCCCGTACTGTTTGTGGATGTCGTGCAAAATATCTTTTGGTTTGTAGTTTACGTTGTCTCGGAGTCTTTCCTCTATGAAGTTCACTATCCAATCAACAGAAGCCTGGTGATGCCCATTTTGGGCATTTTTCCCACAAGTATGTGTCGGTTCAATGCTTCTGATTGTGAAGGTTGGAGCATTAGAAAGCTTAACAGCACGGATGCGCCATGGACAACCTTCTGTGGCACACTTTGCAAAGTAACGAATGAGGTCGCTTTTTACAATACGAAGCTCAAAGTGTTGTGCGATTGCTGCTTCTTTAATTGCCTTGCGAAAGGCCTTGACATCAGGGAACTCTTGACCAACAATGAAATTGTGATCCTCCATAAGCTAACACATCGATTCAAAGCTCCACTTTTCAAAATCAGTTCAGATTTTGATGCACAGGACGGTGGGAGAGCAAAGATGCTTTAAAGGCAAACTTGCTTAACAATGGATATAGTGAAACATTCTAGACGAACACAGTGAGCGATCAGCTGGAAGGAAACTGAAACAAGAACAAAGGAAACAGATTTACATTCAGGCACGACAAAAATCACTCTCATCCAAACAAAAACCTTACACTATCTCACTAATCAGCGGGAAAACAATAAGCTTGAAACTCTAAGTAATAACACAAGCAATATACATATTGACAAACCACATGTTTTTCATGTTTCTTTATAATGTGATTAGCAAGTCATGCCCGTGAAAATCTCATCTCACGAAACAGACATGATTGTCCAGAAGGGTCCAAAAGCACCATCCCCAGGAGGGTTTAGAAAAATATCTCCATTTGACAATTAAATTCTATCACCAAATAGTCCACCATCCATAAAATGATTACCCGTTTCATCCTAGTCTAAGTTTCGTGTCAATCTAATCGTTCTCATTCAAGAAAAACATAATTATCATATATTCTTTAGATTGGCACTTGGCAGTACAAATTTCACAGATAAGCAAAAGATAAATTTGCATTTTCTACACAACCCATCCCACCCCACAGTAGTAAGTAAAAATTAAGAACTAATTTATTCACTTCTTTCCACATAAAGATTAAAAATAAATAAAGCATTTAAAAAATTCTCAAAACACAAACATACATGTACATGCATAACATGTATGTATAATCAATAGTATTATGTGCATAGAAAAGTAGAAAGAAAAATCAATATGTGGTCTAGATTATTGTGATTTTCTTTTTTATGCTACCATGTTAAAACTAACAATCAACGGTCTGAATTGAAACCAGAAGACCCATAAAAAAAAAAAAAAAAAAAAAAAAAAAAAAAAAAAACCACTTCACCAAGTGAAATCAAGTTTTAATATTAAAAATAAAAAATAAAAAATAAAAAAACATAAAAGAAAAGGAAAGAAAATAATTTTCAATTAATAGCTAAAAAAACTATCATTGACTTATCAGAAATTAATTAGATATTGCTAATGGAAAGCGAATTAGAAATGAAGGATCACAGATGAACAAATCATCATAAAAGATCTAATGAAAAATAGAAGAAGCAGTATGATCTGAAGTATATTGACTTAGAATCACACACAAGAAAAAATTTAAAAAAAAAAAAAAAAAAACATATATCTATACACACACTTGTATAGTGAGAGAAGTCGATCTGGATCGTGAACTGACCTGGAATGAAACCATGAGAACGTGCCGCTGCGATTGTAGAGAGAGGAGTTTACAGAGAGAGATTGGTGAGGGGAGAGAGAGAGAGAGGTAGGGAGGGGGTTGATTGGGGATTCTGACGAAAGATTAGGGTTGATTGGGTCAGAATGGGGGCTGGGATTGTCATTTTGCTGTGAATGTTGGGGTGTTTCTGTCATTTTGAAAAATTATCTCTTTCTCTACCTTCAGTCAACGACCCTGATCCCGGGGTAAACGTAGAGCGTAGCACGCGTATATCATTTCAATTGTACGGACACACAAATTATTCGTACCTTCAATTAATTTCTTATTTCATTTTCATATTAATTTTTAATTATCCCTCAATTATAATTGTCTTGCTAAATAGAAAAAAAAAAAAAAAAAACTTTCCTATAGATCTTAATAGATAGATTTATTATCTAATAGATTTTATAATACTTAATGATATTTTTATCAAATACTATTAAAAAAAGTCGCTATTTGTTAATTTACAGCGATAGTTTAAAAATTGTCACAAAAAATAGTACTAATTATAAGTTTTAACGACATTTTAAAAAAATCTTCATAAAAAAAGTCATTAACTTTCAACTTTTAGAGACAGTTTGAAAATTTTGTAATAGAAAAACGTTACTAGTTATAAGTTTTAGCGATAATTTATAAAAATCATAATAGAAAAGTCACTAATTATTAATTTTTAACGACATATACAAAAAAATAGTTTAAAAATTTATTTTTAATAACGATTTTAATAAGACTTATTTTCAATAAGATTTGATGGAAATTAAGTTCAATTTTTAAAATTTATTGATAGTTTATCCAAAAAAAAAAAATCTTCGTCGCTCTTTTGAATTACCATAGATCAACTAAAATGATACTATATATTTGCATCAATTTTGAGAATTTTTTTGGGCAAACTCCTTACTAACAGCATGAGAATGAAAAGAGATCTTTTAGATAATTCTTGTTGCCCCTTTTGTAATGAAACTGAAGATCTCAATCATTTGTTTAGAGTTTGCTTCAAAGCTAAGGAAGTTTGGACTGCTATCCGCAACCAACACTGGTATCTGCAGATGATTAATGAGAACTGGACGCATTGGCTACTATATAACTCCAAAACAAATGACAAATTTGGGACCAAGTCTTCGTGGAGCATTGTTTTCTTGGTCACCTTATGGAAAATTTGGAAAAATAGGAACCTGGAAGTGTTTGAAAACAAACTGCCTAATCAATTTGCTAGCGTGAAATTTATATTTGATTATTCCACTGAAATTGATTATGTTTTCAGTACTTTTATTATTAATCCTAGACCTCCATTTAGACTAATTAATTGGCATTGCCCTTCTATAGGTACCCTGAAACTGAACACGAATAGAAGCAAATGGAGCAAGGGACCAAATGGCTTTGGTTGTCTCATTCACGATGAGACGGAAGGTTGGATTTGTGGATATTATGGGAGGATGGACAGCTGCACCAATCTTGAAGCTGAATTATGGGCAGTGTATAAAGGACTAACAATTATTCTCCAAAAAGGCTTTCAACAAAGTGATTATAGAAATGGATGTTCAGGAAGTAGTCAAGCTGCTTTTTGAAGACCCTGGAGACAAACATCCTTATAAAGGTCTGGTGGAAGATGCAAGGATCATATTCAATGGCTGCTAATGCACTGCTCAACATGTCTATCGTGAAAGAAATTTATGTGTCAGCCAAGTTGGGAGCTGTACAACCTGAAGATATATTAGTTGTTAAGGACCCCCTAACTGAGATCAGAGAGCTGTTAATGGCTGTTATGTTGGGGATGGTGTAGACGTGCTCCTGGGAACTCCCCGACATCCGCGCATGCGCCTGCGAGGGCGAACGCGAATGTCGTCTTGTTCTCTGAGCTACTACAGTTCGGACTCAAATGTCACAATTCTGAATCTAATCTCACAATATGCGATGTGAGATCGATAAATCACCAAAGAGTCCAAATTCGGCAAATAGTTTTGGAAAACTGATTTTTATAAAGAAGTGTCAAACATGGACTGCTTTGCCAGATACAGAGTCGCCACCTAAATATTTTATTTTTTTAGAGAATTTAAAAAACCCTAACTCGTGCCTAAGACCACGTGTCCGTCATCACCAAAATTGTCTCGACTTGGAAACTTGGGTACGAGAGGGGAAGGTCATGCAATGAGCACCTCCGCTCGCCCGATCAAAGATCGGCCTGTACTAAGCATGATATTTTGTTTTTGAAAACACATGTGCTCTTATTCTGATTAATTAGCTAATCTTACTATGTGATGCGCACGACAAACAAGTATAGACTAGATCGCCTAATTTGAAACAAAACATTGCATGTTCATTTTGTTGAAAACGATTTGAAGTTTGCTACTCGCAAGTAGGCTAAATCGAGGATTTGATGAATTGTTCAAATTCAAGTAATCCAACCTTCACCCACAGACATTTAGGCGGTTATAGCAAATAAACAATTAGCCCCATGGCAAGCATGCTTTCATGGTAGCATTAACGCATATACAGTATACTAAAATGTAAACATTCACAGTGTACTCCGAGCCAAAATAGAGAACTAGTTAGAAATCATGCATGATTCTAGTTCATGTTAAGATGGCTAATGCAACACATGCAAAAATGAAACTAAAATAGGCTCGGCTATTCTAGAATGACATGTGAAATGCAACTTGGTACATGTATTCAAATTAGAATTGAAATACAATGCAGTTAGTATGATGTGCGAAGCCCGGTGCATGCAATATAGATGAATGGATGCACGCATGCAAGCATAAGGTATGCTAAATGAAATATATCCTAAAACTAACCATCGTAAGCGGTTAAGTAAAAAGGAGAAAGAAATAGGGGTTGGAAGACATGCATCACACACACGCACGCTTATTACAACATTAAGCCCTCTCGAGGGAGGGACCGAATAAAGAGCTAACTAGCTAGTCTAAACTAATTAAACTAATTATTACAAAACAAACTAATTGACTAATCCTAGTTAACTAATTATTACAAAACAAATTTAAATAGCTAAACGCATTAACTATTAAATTACAAAACAAAGTAAAAGCTAGCTATCTAAGCATGGCAGCTAAGGAAAACAGTAAATCAAGAGCCTCAGAAGAAGAGGAATGCATGCAAGCCCAGTCACCTCGTTCGGAAATCCAATGCGATGTCCCGATTTGCCTCTGTTTTCATTTGTCCTCAAAACCTTGCACCAAGCTCCAGAAAGCTGAAACTCCACCTTGGCTGTGGGAGGGTGGCCGAGCACTTTTGGTCTCTCCAGCCACCAGTCGACCACTTTCCTTGCAGAAAGCTAGAAAAAGTGGTCGGCCAGTTAGTTTTTCTGGCTGGCAGACCAGTTATTGTTGCTGAACTGCAATTTGCTGCAACAGAGAGCAAGAAAGGGCATGGCAATGTATTTGCAAGATATGTGTGCAGAACCACCCTCCCTATCATGTCATGAACTCAAGGGAGTGTGGTTCTCGACCCTCGGGCCACCAATGACGCATTTCAATGCATGATGGCCGAGAGGCGAAGTTGCACAATTCAATATAAAATGAATGCACAAGTAAACACATAAAGCCTAAAACTCTATCATGTATGATCAAGAGCGTCGGCGACTGAGAATTGAGGCACGTTTCATCACTTTAAGTATGAAACGTCCCTCTTTTTCCGTGTTTAGACTAACACTTATTCCAAACACAATGCAACACATAACATGGCATGCACAATGCTCTGTAACATGGAGTATGCAAAAATGCAATGCAACACAAGTATGCAAACATGCAATACAATGAAACAAGCATGCAAACAACATGCAAGGGACAAGCATGCAAACAACATGCAAAGCAACATGATCAAACTACCAATGCTAAGGGCATACATACTCAATGTAAGGCAACATAAGCATGCACAATGCAAACAACATGGCATACACAATGCAAACAACATGGCATACACAATGCAATTACATGGCATGCTCGATGCAAAGAATAACATGGCATACTCGATGTAATGTGACATGATCAACTTAACAAAGCTAATGACATGCAAATAATGCTAATGCATGCATACACAATGTAATGCAACAAGGGCAACTTATCAATGTTAGGGACATGCATACTCAATGCAAGGTAAAATAAGCATGCAAACAACATGTAAATAAACATGTTAAATGGACTTAAACCAAAAAGGGGTAGACCTTAGTCATGCCCAAATCAGTGGCCATAACACCAAAACGAAGAAACAAAAAATAAAGCATGCATGCACAATGCATTGGCCAACCAAGTAGGCCTAAGAGCACAACTCTCAAAAGTGCTTAAGGAGTGATAAATGCGGAAGTGTAACAACACTAAATGTACTGAAATAAGGTAAGAAATGATGCCAAATCATTCAAACTAACACAAGTATAGCATGCGAAAGTCCTAAAGCATGAAAGCTAATAAGAGGACTACCAAAGAGGCATGCAATACATGGAAAATATGCATGAACTAACCATGGACAGAGCTTAATTAGGTCTAAACAAAGACCAAAACATGCTAAGATGGAGGCCCAAATGCCTAGGCAAGATGGCATACATGCTAGGTCATAAGTAAGGCAACAATGCACAACACTTAAAGGCATTCAAAGCATGAAAGAAGTGGGAACATGGCAATGCTATAAGCTCTGAAATGAAGTATTAAATGATGCCAAATCATCTAAATAGCTCAAAGATAGCATGCATGAATCAACAAAACACAAAGCTAGCAAGGTCAATTGCACTACAGCTATACAAAGCATGAAGGATATGGCAAAGGCAACCCAAAACAGTCCTAGAACATATCAAAATGATACTAAAACATGCATGGAAGGAAGCTAAAACAAGCTAGCATGAGGGGCATAAGGCATGGTGCATACAAGGTAAATAAGGTGGATTACACTACACCTATTAAGACCAAGCATGGGATGACTTAAGCAAAAAAAAATCAGAGTTATATCATGGCAAAATAACCCCAAATAAGCACTGAAATGATGGCTCGCAAGCTAAGGCATGAAGGCATACACAATAGTTCATGTTAAGGTATAAAGGGGCCAACCCTCCAACGCATTGAATAGGTGAAAGATGCAAGTGCATGAGCATGAAACATGGACTGAAATCACATAATGAATGATTCCAAATCATTCAAATAGTCCAAGTAAAGCATGCTAGTGGACTTGATGCACAAAGCTAACAAGCTAGATTGAACCATGGCTACACAAAGCAAGTCATGCATGGCCAAAACAATCAAAATTAGAGCTAAAGCATATTAAAATATGGACAAAAGCTTCATGAAGTTAAGCCAAAAGTATGCTAGAATGACATGTTAAAGCATGATGCATGTTAGGCTATTTCATGGAAATGCACTACAAGTGCATGGAGCATGCAAGGGGTGACCAAACCAAACCCTAACAGAGGTATGACATGGCAAAACATCACCTAAAACATGCTGAAATGGACTCAACATAAGCTTGAATGACATGCTACTTCATGAAGCATACAAAGCTAGTGTATGTGATTTACACTACAAGTGTATTACACATGCAAGAGATGACCAAACCAAGCAAAAACAGTGGTAAGCCTCAGCAAAATAACCACAAATACATGCTAAGAACAAGCCAATACAAACTTAAAACACATGCTCAAACATGAGGCATATATGGCAAGTATTCAAAATACAAAGAGAGGGGATGACCCTCTCCTATTTATGACCCCAAAACTACCTTTCCACTACTAAAAATTCTCTGGATTTCAGTAGTAGAAAGGTCATGCAAAGGCTACAACAAGAGTCTAAAGGGATGGCTCAAAACAAGGCCTAACAAGGCCTAAGAGGGGATAAATCACCCCCAACGAAAAAGTGACCTTAAACAAACTTTTTAAGCATGCAAAAATAGAACTTTTTCCAGTTAAGAGCTAAGCTTAAAACAATATGTAAATAGGCTCAAAAGCTTAAGCAAGAATGGGAGATTTAAAGGTTAAAGACTCATCCTCGAAGACCTTCTTTACTACTGCAACTCCAGCACCCTCTTTGAGCTTAAACCAGCCCAAGAACTTCAAAAACAACCTCAAGAAGCCTCAACAACACAAGCAAGGTGTTTGAGTGTGTGTTTGTGTGTTAAAGTAAGACAAAATGACACTTTAAAGCACAAAAATGAAGAACCAAGGCAAGATAGATACAAAGCTATATCTATAACTCAAACCCTAATTTTTCTGAACCTAGAGGAGGGAGGAGGAGCCTCCCTCTTATAGAGAACAAAAGGCAAAGCTTCTCCAAGAAGCTAAGGGCCAAGGCAATCCCACCATATGGAGGATGGCTCTGGTGCCCTCCAGTTAACATAGCTGGAGGAAAATATCTCCAAAAAGGTGTCAAAAAGCAACCGACCACTTAAAGTGGTCGGCCAGGTACTTAAAGTGGTCGGCCGACCACTTTAAGTGGTCTCTTGGAACAACAACTGGTTGGCCATAGTGGGAGAGAGTCCAGAGGATGAAAACAAGCAAATGGTGTGGTGGCCGACCACTTTTGATGGTCCAAAGATCAGGGAGACCAATTATCAGACCAGAAAACTGGCTGGCAGGAGGAAAAGTGGTCTTTAAGGGAAAATACTAGCCTCCCACGCTTGTACCACCTTCCAAACAAAGAAAACAAGGTTTGTACCAAAAACACAACTGGTCGGCCATAGTGGGAGAGAGTCCAGAGGATGAAAATAAGCAAATGGTGTGGTGGCCGACCACTTTTGATGGTCCAAAGATCAGGGAGACCAATTATCAGACCAGAAAACTGGCTGGCAGGAGGAAAAGTGGTCTTTAAGGGAAAATACTGGCCTCCCATGCTTGTACCACCTTCCAAACAAAGAAAACAAGGTTTGTACCAAAAACAAACCAAAACGGATGCAAGACGAAAGTTTGGGAGGCAAAGCGCGCAGCCAGGAGCCTCGAAAACTAGCTGTCGAGCACCAAAAGTGGTTTACGACCACAAAAGTGGTCTCCCAAACCACAGTGGCCCTCTAGGCCAAGGAAACAAGGTGTGGTTCAAAAACTACACCAAACGGAGGACGTTAAGCGGTCCCGAGACAAGGCGCGCGACCGAAGGCTCCGAAAATCGGAAACTAGTCTCCAAACAGGAAAAGTGGCCTACGACCACAAAAAGTGGTCTACAACCACAAAGAGATGGTCTACCAGACCACTCCCTCTCTCAGGCAAGGAAAACCAGACTTGGTCCGCAAATCGAGTCTAAGCATAAAGAGTTCAGAGGTCCGGGGGCAAGGCTCTCAGCCGAAACTCCAGAAACTCAAAACGAGCACAACATGCACTATCACCGAGCGCTCAATCGATGACGTCTGAGTCTTAAGGTCGATCAAAAATGGGGTGTCTATGGGTAGGAAGAGAGCTTAGTCCCATATCTTTTGTTTCATTTCTGCTGTATCGAAAAAAATTAGTTCAATGTATACTTTTTAGGGGAGGTTGACTTATTATTTTTTTTTAGTAAAAAAATAAAAAGAATAATAAAATAATTTATAATGTTTTTTTTTTAACTTTTAGCTAAAATAGTCCATCGTTAAACAAAGTCTTAGATTTGATTTCAAAGTTGGCATATCTTATAGTGAGAGTTCGTATATATCATATAGAGATATATGAAAGATAAAGGCAAAGAATAATATGTCACGACAAAATAAGTTATTTTATTATTTGAGTAGCAATTGGTAATTTGGGATGTCAAACTATTCCACCCTTAAAAGGAAAAAAAATAAAATAAAAAAATAATAAAAACTCACAAATTTCTTATAATTGACTTAAGAAAATGCCTTAAGACATTGATTGTATATATATGAAAGATCTTTCTTTAGGTTGTACATACAACTTTTATTGAATACAACTTTGTACATATTCCTATTAGGATTAGAAATCCTATATTTTACAAAAAAAAATTCCAAAATAATATAAAAAAGTGTTACAAATCATTATTATTTGAATTGGACCTAAGAAAAATTTACGGAAACCTGGAATCATTTCAATATTCGAATTGAATCTCTTTAGAAAGAAAATCTGTCCCATGACAATATGCTCCAGTCCCCTTACGAAAGGAATGAGATTGGCTTATTTCATCATAGGCTTTGGATTTTAACTAACATTATTTATTTCACTAAGCATTTTTAAGAGGTCCAAAGTGATTAAAAAAAAAAATTTATACACCTACTTGCATTATGTTGTATTTCCATTTCGAAGGGAAAAATGTATGTATATATATCATCTTGCAAGCATGTATAATACATGTGTGTATGAATACATCAAATGCATCTACAGAACTCAGTAGCTTCTTCACTTTCTTTGTTCTCCATTTTTTTTCTCCATTAAAAGGAGGAGATTTGAGGTCTTGTGGATGAAAATGACTAGTGAGGAAAAAACATTATTTAATTCTATCTACTATAATTGGGAAAAGCATGCCTGATGTAACCTACAGAAAAAGATTGGAAGAAATTTTATTTCTTCCATTTACTAGTCATTTTTTTATAATATAAATTCAAGATCGAAACATGATATTAAAATCAATTGAAATTATAAGGACCAAAATAACACAATAATAAAAAATAAATAAAAAACATATTTAGCCAATTGCAACAATTGAAACTTGAAAACTGCAACTAGAGTAACCTCTCTACCTGGTGAATGATCAAGAATGTAAATGCAGCATTGTGTAAGAACATATTCATTGATGAAAGTAAAGAATCTTGTTGTCGGTTTCTTATTCAATCTAAAGGTATTATATTACCGGATGGTGATACTACATGTCGGTGATGAGGTGATATCAATGTTGAAACAATAATGCCGTATTTGGTTGAGGGATTTAGAAAGGAAAAAGGAAAAGGTGTGTGAAACTAAGTGAAATGTAAAAGGTTATTGACTTATCGGGATGGGAAGGAATGAAATGTCATCCATTAGGGAAATGGGATTTGACTAATTCAAGAACATTGTGGATATTTTTATGAACTGGTTCTTTGTTAAAAAAGGTTGAATGACTGTTTAAGAACATAATATGTTCTTGGGGTATACTTGTTAGGAGGTATTGGTGTAATTGACTAGTAGACAAAAGGGTCTAAAGCTAGAGCCGAAGTGTAACTAGGTTTAGGAATATTACCAAGAATTTGGTATCGGTTAACTAGATCAATTGGAGGTGTAACAATGGGTTGACTGGTTGGCATAATGGCAAGAGATTTTGTAGTAGGTTTGTGGCTTGACATCTGAAAGAAAAATAACATAAGTAGATTAGCATCCACTAAGGACATCTAATCTATCCATATGAAAGTTAACTAGATTAGTGTAATGAACAATGAAATTGCAATAACTTCTAATCTGATTGAACTGGAGGTAAGGGTCTTGATGAAGGTAAGGGTCATTTTGTAATGACTTAAATAGGATATTTTAAACTTATAATAGCCAATAGTTTTGCGGTATCTTGTAACTTGTAATCTATTTGTAGAACAATAAAGAGTAAGCATGATGCACTATCCTTCTTGTAAAAATTCTCGGGTAAAGAAATCAGGTATAGAATTCTGACTATCAGGAATATATTCAATATCAAAATCAAAAATACTTAAAATGGATTGCCATCGAGCAAAAATATGTTTAGTACCAATATTTTGAACATTTTTTTCCAAAACATATTTAGCACTTTTGCAATCAACACATAATAAGAATTTTTTATTTAAAATGTCATCTTGAAATTTACTAATACATAAAACAATAGATAAAATTCTTTTTTAATAATACTATAATTTTTCTGTGCCTTGGTTACTCCATTTTCATTGAAGAGAAGGAAACTGACTTTTATGCTGGCTAAGCTTGTAAATTGAAGAGAAGTAATTGACTTGTTCTGTTAACTCAGAAGGGATGATTTCTGGGATGGCACCATGCTGTGACCACCATCTCAGGAACCAAGAAGGGAATTCTAATTTGAATTTGTGGTCAAATGAGAAAAACCAAGAATGACTATATGACTCATTTTGATATAGAAGGATTTTGAACCAAGCATCAATGTAATCATAGTAACTATATTGTATATCATGGTAGGGAAGGTCTCGTAGTAGAAAAGTGAGATCCCATTCTTCCATGAAAACAATATTATGAATGTATAAGGAATGATAAATGATTTTACTGGTCTGAACGCGACCATAGATAGGTTTAATGACTGTTGACTTATGGTGGAAAAGAATATCCTTATAAAAGTTGTTATTTCTGATTCTCTCTAATCTATCTTCATAATTGATTCCAATCATCTTTATTCTATTTAACTTTATCATCTCTTTTCCACTCTATCAGTAGCCACCCACCTTTCGTCCCGCATCCTGTATAAGTCCTTAGGTTTAGGCAGTTAACGGAAATAGGGGTTTTCGAAAAGGGTATGAGTGAACACATTGTATGTGAAAATATGATAAGTTAACCCAGAATTCAGATTTCTGACAATCTTTTATAAATTTAGAAATATGAGTCAATTATTGAAAAGCAACTCTTCAATTAACTCTAGGTCTACAACATTAGCTCCTATACTTGATAACGATTTACTTATTAACGAAGAAGAACATGAATTTCAAGATGTTAAACTTGATTTAAATTGGAATATCCGTAAAGTAAGGATTAAAGAAATCTACAAAACCAGTTTTTTACAATCAACCTTTAATGTAGATTTACAAGTCAAAACTATTAAACAAGTTTATGCTTTAACTAAAATTAAAGAAAATTGCCAGTTATTATCCAAAGAGTCAATTAAAAAACATATCAAAGATGGTCATAACTTTATTCATCTAGGATTAATTCAAGTTGGAAACAAACCATTAACTCAACAAGGTAAAAATACTTCTATTCTTTTATGCTTAAGAAATGCATGATTTATTAATTATCATGATAGCCTAATGGGTATGATGGAATCAAGCCTTCATAAAGGACTTGTTCACTTTAATTGTTTTCCCGATTTTACTTTAAGTCTTAGAGATCCTCATATATTAAAAGCATTAACATTAAATATTTAATTGTCAGGCGCATTCACTAATATGTTAGCTAATGTTCATAATATTGCTTTGATTTATCGCATTTATTATAAATGTATTAAAACTAATCTCAATATTCAAGCTTTAAATAAAAGTTCAAAAGATAAAGCATTACTTATTCAAGGTAGTACATATGAAACTAATATTTCAGTCTCCAAAATGATTTGTTGGAACGATATTACTCTTCCTAAAGGCTGGGTTACAGTTAATGAAAATTATTCCCAAAATCAATAATCTTCTACTAGTCAAGCTATTCAAACTATTCAACAATTTAATGATGGTTCAATTTATATACGCTTTAATCGCCTTCCTAGTCACTCATCCCGTCATAATACTTCTAGTATCCCCACCGACTTAGAAGATGATGAAATATTTAATACACCTCTATTTACTCGCAAAGATAGGAAACTTCATCTTTGTGAACATTCAGATAGTAAATTAAAAGGAATAGATAATTCCTTTACTTTCCAAATTAGTAAACCAATTTATTCAACTCACACACATCTCCATGAAGATGAGACCACATCTCAGGATTCACCTACTGTAGACACCCCATTTTTGACCGACCTTGAGACTCAGACGTCACCAGCTGAGCGCTCGGTGATACTGCATATTGTGCTCGTTTAGAAATTTCATAGTCTTGGCCGTGAGCCTTGCCTCCGAGCTTCCGGACTCTTTTGTGCTTTGCCTCGGTTTACGAACCAGGCTCGATTTTCTCTGTTTTCTCTTCGCGAAGGGAGGGAGAGGTCCCGTAGATCATCTCTCAGTGGCCGTAGGCTACGTTTTGTGGGTAGGCCGTTTTGCCCGTTTGGAGTCCGGTTTCTGATTTTTCGGAGCCGTTGGCCATGTGCCTCGGTTCGGGACCGCTTAACCACCTCCGTTTGCTCCAGTTTTTGGGATGCATCTTATTTACTCCCTTTTGAGGGACACTGTGGTCCGAGAGAACAACTTCGTGGTCGGACACCACTTCCGGTGCCTAACAGCCTACTTTTGGGGTCTCGAACTGCGTGTTTTGGCTCCCGAACCTTCATTCTGTATTTTTGGGCTCCGACCCAAACTTGAGATAGTCATATTTTGAGGTCCTTTTCATGTTTGATTAAGGATCTTTTACTGTTTGAGATGTTCTACTGCCACTTGCTTCTTTACCCCTCTTTTAGGCCTTTTCTTGCATAATAGTTTAGGCCTACTTGTATTTATTTTCGTGGCTTGTCATAAACTACAAAGTGTCTTATTTTGATCCCCTCTTCAAATTTGTTGAAGGGCTCTCTTCGGTTTGAGATCTCATACTATCACTTGTCCCTTTATCTCCCTTTTAGGCCAATTTTGGGGGGAAATTTGAATTTCATTTCCCCCCCATTTTTCCCCCTCTTTTCCACCCTCTTGTGTCTATATAACAGACCCTCCAGCTCTGTTTTGAGGGTCACAAAAAAAATTTTGAAGCATTATACACACAACCTCCCTCTCCCTCTCTTCCAAGCTCCAAAACCCTTTGTTCTTGGACCATTTTTACACTACAACCCCTAGCCTATCACCTCCATTACTCATTTCAGTATCTTGGAGGATATTTGAAGAGGTTGAAAGCTCAGATTTTCAGACTAAAAGCTGCTGGAAAGTTGTTCTTCAAGGGTGAGTCCCTATTTCCCTTAAACTTGCACTTTTTTGCATGATTATTTAGCTTTACTTGCAAGTATTTTTGGACTTCGATCCAAACTGAAAAAGATCATATTTTGAGGTCATCTTCATGTTTGATTAAGAACTTTTTACTGTTTGAAGTCTTCTTCTCCCCCTTTGTTCTTTACCTCTCTTTTAGGGCCTATTCTTGCATGATATGTTAGCCCTGTTTTTAAGCATTTCTGGGTTCCGAGCTAAACTGTAAAGTGGCTTATTTTAAGCCATTCTTCAACATTATTGAAGGGCTCATCACTGTTTGAGGCTTTCATTTGCCACTTTCCTTTATATCCCTCTTTTGGCCTTATTTTTGCATGATTTGTTAGCCCCTTGTGCTTATTTTTTTAGGCTTTGGTCCGAACTTTAAATGGCCTTATTTTGACCCCCTATTCATGTTTTATCAAGGGACTTTTGATGTTTGAGGCTTCCCTTTTACATTTTGTATTTAAGCCTCTTTTTAGGCCTTATTTTGCATAATATTTTAGGCTTGCATGTGCACTGTTTTGGGTTTGGTCACTAACTATGAAATATTATGTTTTGGGCCCCTCTTCAACTTTGTTGAAGGGCCCTCCTCTGTTTGAGGCCAGCAACCATCACTTGCTTCTTTGTCCCCCCTTTGGCCCTTTTCTTGCACATTGTTTTAGGCCTGTTCGTGTTTAGATCCGTGGCTTGTTATAAACTGTAAAGTGCTTCATTTTGAGCCCCTCTTAAACTTTGTTGAAGGGCTCTTGGCCATTTGGATCCAGCAGCTGTTACTTGCTTCATTACCTCTCTTACGGGGCCATTTTTGCATGCTAGCTTAGCCCCATTTGTGTTCATTGTTTGGCCTTTCTTAAAACTATAAACATGTTTGTTTTGGGACTGCCTTGAATCTTTCTTTACACTTCATGTTCAAATAGTGCATGTTTTGTATAGCTATAGGTCATCGCGCATGCCTAGCTTTGCATTTCGGGTCTCATTCCATGCATCGGGTGCCATGTTTCCATGTTTCGGGGCTGTTTTGCATCATGTTTTGCTACTGAAATTTGCATTCTAGTATACCACATTCCATGCCTTTCCATGTCTTGTTAGAATGGCATTCGGTGCCTTAGGATCGGTCCTCGGTTTGCGTGCATGTGTGCACGCATTCCGAGTTGTCTCATTTTCATCTCATGGCCTCCTATGTGAGTGTGGCTGAGGTCCACTCATGTTGGTGTAAGCCCATATTGCATTGTGTATGCCATTTCATTTCATAGCATCGCGTATGCTAGGTTGTATGTTAGCGTATTGTGTATGCCATGTTACCTTGTGCATCGTGTATGCCATTTCATAGCATTGTGCATGCTAGGTTGTATATTAGTTGCATTCATGCATGTCATGCATATCGCATTGTGCTTGGGATAGGAGTTAGCCCGAGCACGGGAAACGAGGGACGTTTCGTACTTCGAGTGACGGAACGTGTCTCAATTCCCAGTCACCGACATTCCGGATTATCCATGATGGAGTTTAGGTTTTGTTGTGTTTATATGTGCATTCATTCTATATTGAGTTGCACAATTCGACTCCTCGGCCATCATGCATGGAGATGCGTGATTAGTGGCACGAGGATCGAGGCATGCATACATTTGTGAAAATACATTGCCATGCCCTTTTCCTGCTCTCTGCTGCAGCAAATCAAGAATCAACAGTCTTCCAGGGCTTGGCGCGCTTTCCAAAAATTATTGCAAAACAGAGGCTAATTGGGGTATCGCCGTGGATTTCCGCACGAGATAACCCGAGCACGCATCATTCATCATCCGGGGCGGAGTCAAGGCAGTCCCTGGCTTGCATGCCAGTTTATTGTGTTTCCTAGTTTAATTGGTTAATTAATTAGGACTTTTGTACATATTTGGACTGTATTATTTATTCGGACTGTATTATTTGGACTCTAATATTTATTCGGGACTGTATTATTCTTTTGGACCCTCTGCGCGAGGGCAATGTTGTAATAAGTGTGCGTGTGTGTGATGTATGTCTTCCAACCCCACGTCTTTCTCC